>CASHTH010000747.1:0-58687 GCA_030341885.1 Geodia barretti | reverse complement strand
TCTTCAAACCGCACCCCCAACCGCAACCGATGACGTGGAGCGCCGTCTCGACCGCATCGCGCGGAGCGCGTAAACCGCACCGACAACGCTGGCCCGACAATCTCCCGTGGAGCGCCGGTCTCCGACCGGCATCGCGCGGGAGCGCGACGCACCACGACGCCGCGCCACCCGCCAATCTCACGGTGGAGCGCCGGTCTCCGACCGGCATCGCGCGGGAGCGCGAAACCGCACCAACGACGCCGCGCCACCCCAATCTCACGGTGGAGCGCCGGTCTCGACCGGCATCGCGCGGGAGCGCGAAACCTCACCGACGACGCTGGCCACCCCAATCTCACGTGGAGCGCCGGTCTCCGACCGGCATCGCGCGGGAGCGCGAAACCCGCACCGACAACGCTGGCCCCGCCAATCTCACGGTGGAGCGCCGGTCTCCGACCGGCATCGCGCGGGAGCGCGAAACCTGCACCAACAACGCTGCGCCACCCCAATCTCACGGTGGAGCGCCGGTCTCCGACCGGCATCGCGCGGGAGCGCGAAACCCGCACCGACGACGCCGCGCCCCGCCAATCTCACGGTGGAGCGCCGGTCTCCGACCGGCATCGCGCGGGAGCGCGAAACCCTGCACCGACGACGCCGCGCCCCGCCAATCTCACGGTGGAGCGCCGGTCTCCGACCGGCATCGCGCGGGAGCGCGAAACCCGCACCAACGACGCTGCCCCCGCCAATCTCACGTGGAGCGCCGGTCTCCGACCGGCATCGCGCGGGAGCGCGAAACCCGCACCAACAACGCTGGCCACCCGCCAATCTCACGGTGGAGCGCCGGTCTCCGACCGGCATCGCGCGGGAGCGCGAAACCTGCACCGACAACGCTGGCCCCGCCAATCTCACGGTGGAGCGCCGGTCTCCGACCGGCATCGCGCGGGAGCGCGAAACCCGCACCGACAACGCTGGCCCCGCCAATCTCACGGTGGAGCGCCGGTCTCCGACCGGCATCGCGGCCCACAGGGCCGCGAAACCGCGTACCGCCGACCTCCGGTCGGAACACGCTATGGGTCTAGCGGCCTCCGACCCCGTCCGTTTCGAAGACCGAGAGGTAGAAGGGAAGGACGGTGGTCGCTTCGGTGGACTCGAAGTGGGCGATCACGTCATAGAGCGCCGTCATCCGGCTGAGGTCCCAGTAGGCCTCCGGCTCGTCCTGCTCGTAGCAACAACCGATGTGGCGCGTCTGGCGCGGCTCGGTGAGCCACGAACCGCCCACCGTGTTCTCGTCCACCTCGCGCAGGTCCAGAATGAATTGCGGGGCGGACGCGGCTGACAGGTAGTGCTCGACCGACTCCGGGATCGCGGGATCGAGCTCCCACGCCGTACGGCTCCCGGCGTTTCGGCTATACGCCGTGAAGCTGCCGCGTTCGTGCGTGAAGGCAAGAACGACCATGTCGTCGCCGAACGTCTCCTTCAGATAGGAACCCTGCGCATACCTCTGATTCGAGACGTGGTAGTTGTGCGCGCAGAGCACCATCCGTCCCTCCGGGCCGATCCGGCGGTTGATCCATTCCGTGTTCTCGGCCATGGACTCGTCGCGCGTACTGGTGGCCGGTGGCGTTGAGGTGGTACTGGAACGCGACCCGCAGGCTCTGGAGGGCCACTTCAAAGGCGTCTTCTCCCGACGCGGCCTCGTACTCCTCCCGGTTCGCGAGGAGCAATGCACGCGCTTCCTGGAGGGACTGGCCACACTCGGCCCGATAGGTTGCGCTCAGGTCGTCGTACCGGTCACGTGGAAACCTGCCGCCGTCCCGGGTTCGCGTAGAACTGCAGGCATTCCACAAGCATGGTGACATCGGCGACGCGTTCGGGGTCCACTTCCCCGACGTACTCGAGGACGTTGTCGAGGGCCATCCCCGGATACTGCATGTCGAACCCGTGGAAACCCACGTCGCCGCCGGCTTCGTTGTGCTCCCGCATCCACTCGATCATTTCGAGCACTGATTCCGTGTTCCAGGTCCAGAAGTAAAGGTCGGCGAGGAGCCGCGCCGGGTCGCCCTCGCCGGTGCGCACATAGCGGTCCACGAGGAGGGATTCGGGCCAGGTCGCCTCGATGGCGAAGGTGTTGAAGCCCATCTCCTCGACGAGGAAGCGGAGAATCCGGGCCTTCATCTCGAAGAAATCGCGGGTGCCGTGCGTGTTTTCTCCGAGGGCGACGATCCGGGCGTCGCCCACCAGGTCGCGCAGGAACTCGATATCCGTGTGGGGAAGCGACAGGTGGGTTCCGCTGAATGGAAGCGCATTGGCCTCGACCCACGCCGCGATCGCGGGCGGCACCGCACCGGGTCCGGGGTCCGGCTCCGGAGCGGGGGGCGGAGTCGGCGTCCGCATCCGCCGTGGGCTGGTCGGTGCCGTGGATTCGTCGTCGCAGGCCTGGCACCCCAGCAGAACTCCAAGAATGATGAACAGTCGGATCGTCATTTCCGTCTCCTGCCAGTCGCGCGACCGGTGGACGCCCCCCAACCGCCCGTCACGGTCGCTTCGTCTCTTCCTTGGGGGCGCGCCTTCGAGGGCCCGCAGCACTGGCGGCCACCGGGCTCTTTCAGTCCCGACGCGTACGCCACGATGCGCAAGCAAGGCTTATGCCGAGGGGTTCCCCGGAGGTGTCGATTGCCGATGTCCCGGGTCCGCACGGCTACCATCACTGCCTCGTGCGCGCCGGGTATCGTCGGGTTTGCCGCTTCCGGCAAGAAGACCCTTTTTTCGCTCCTGACCCAGGTGGCCCAGGTGGGCTTTGCGGCCGGTGCGAAGCGCGGCGTGCTGGCCGTTCCCGACGAGCGGCTCGCAACGCTGACGCGCCTCCACGAATCGAAAAAGACCACTCACGCCACTGTCGAGGTGGTGCTCATCCCCGCGCTCCGGCGGGGAGCCTCGGGGCAGACGGAAAACCTGGCGGCGCTCCGGGAGGTGGACGCGATCGTCCACGCGGTGCGCGCCTTCGAGGATCCGACGGTTCCCTCGCCGTTCGACTCGGTAGACGCCGGGCGCGATGCCGCGAATCTGGAGCTGGAGCTGCTGCTGGCCGATCTGGCGGTTCTCGAGAAGCGGATCAAGCGGCTCGACGCGGATCGGGCTCGGGGCAAACCGGAAGCGGTGCGGGGAGAGCGTGACCTGCTCGACCGCGCGCGCCAGGCGGTGGAAGGGGAAGTTCCGGTACGCGAGGCGCTGAGTGCGGAGGACCGGAAGCGCCTTGGCGGCTACGGGTTGATGAGTGCGAAGCCGCAACTCCTGGTCGTGAACGCCGGTGACACGGAGGCGGCGCGGGACCCCGCGAGTTGGCCAGGACTCGACGAGATCGCCCGGCGTCCGGAGACCCGGCTCGCGGCGGTCTCGGCCCGGATCGAAGCGGAAATCGCGGAGCTTCCCGAGGAAGACGCCGCCGAATTCCGACGGGACATCGGGGTCGAGGCGGGCGCCGCCGAGCGGATCGTCAGGGCCATCTTCGAGTTGATGGACCGCGCGACCTTCTACACCGCCGGCGACACCGAGTCGCGGGCCTGGCTGATCCGCCGGAATACGCGGGCCCAGGAGGCTGCCGGCGAGATCCACACCGATATGGAGCGGGGATTCATCCGCGCGGAAGTGGTCTCCTTCGACAAGCTGGTGGACTGCGGCTCCTGGGACGGCGCGCGGAAGGCGGGAGCGCTACGGCTGGAGGGGAAGGACTACCCGGTCCAGGACGGGGACGTGTTGGTGATCCGGTTCCACGTGGGCTGAGGGCCGGCGGCGGTACGCGCCGCGGGTCGGGAGTACGCGGTTTCGCGGCCCTGCAGGCCGCGAGTGCCGGTCTGAAGGGCGGCGTTCCCGGGCCGGCGCCACTGCTCCTGATGGGGTACGGGCCGAGACGGGAGCCATCCCGGTGTATGGCGTCCGTGCCGTTCGCTGCGCTGTCGCGCAGCGGTGCCGACCGGAGGTCGGCGTTCCAAGCCGTCCCCGCGCTTTTTCGCGGTTGGCGATGGGAGTTTCGCGGCCTTCGGCCGCGATGCCGGTCTGAAGACCGGCGCTCCTAGCCGTCCCCGCGCTTTTTCGCCGTTTAGCGACGGGAGTTTCGCTCCCCTGAGGGGAGCGATGCCGGTCTGAAGACCGGCGTTCCTAGCCGTCCCCGCGCTTTTTCACGGTTGGCGACGCGTGGTTTCGCGGCCCGCGTGGAGCTTAGGTGGTCACCGGGGGCGAATACGGTTCTTGCAGTGGCAAATTGTGGCCAGAAGTGGTAAAAATACGGAACCTTTCCCTCTCATTCTACGACTAAATCCAGACCCAGGTTTCGAAGTGGGCGGGCAGGCGACCGCAGACCCCACCAAGCCCCTTCAGACGTCATGTTTCCCCACGGTAACCACCCCGCCACCGTGGATGTGAAGGGGAGGCTGAAGGTCCCGGCCGCGTTTCTTGAACCGCTGGAACAGCTCGGCACCCAGGTCTTCGTTACCAGCCTCGACGGACAAAGTGCCTCCATCTACCCGATGAAGGTCTGGGAGGACACGGTGGCCCATGTGCGCAAGTTGGGGGAACTCCATCCGACGTGGCGCAGGTTCTCCCGCATCACGAACTTCTACGGACAGCAAGTCGAGCTCGATACGCAGCACCGGATCGTTCTTCCCCAAAACCTTCGGACCCTCGCGAACATCGTCGGGAAGGTGGATGTCCTGGGGATGGAGCGCTACCTCGAAGTGTGGAACCACGCGACCCTGCTCTCGCGGATCACCGACGACCCGCTGACCGACCACGACGATCTGAAGCTCGCGCACCCGGAGGGAATCTGACTCCTGGGTTCCGGCCGGCATGCTTGCTCAGCTTCCCTCCGCTCCCCGTCCGGCGCCGGTCCGTTGCCCGCTGCCGGCGTTCCCGGTCCGCCTCCCCTTTCGGACCCGGCCTGAGATGACGGCGCCCAAGATGACGGCGCCCAAGATGACGGCGCCCAAGATGACGGCGTCCAAGATGACGGACTCCATGCCACCCGAATCGCCGGCGCACGTACCGGTGCTCCGGGACACCGTGTTGCGCTGGCTGGCCCCGCGCTCCGGCGGACGCTACGTCGATGGCACTTTCGGGCGCGGCGGACACACGAAAGCCATCCTCGAGGCCGCTCCCGGTGCTCGGGTGCTGGGTCTCGACAAGGATCCGGAGGCGGCGCCGGCCGCGGCCGCGCTGGCCGCCGGGGAGCCTCGCTTCCGCTTCCTCGCGGGGGACTTCTCCGAGCTTGGTTCCGCGCTGGACCGCGTGGGTTGGGACCTGGTGGACGGGATCCTTCTCGACCTCGGGCTTTCCAGCCCGCAGCTCGAAACGCCGGAACGCGGTTTTTCGCTCCGCCACGACGGCCCGCTCGACATGCGGTTCGACCCGGGCTCGGGGGAGACGGCGGCCGAACTGCTCGACCGGCTCGAGGAGCGGGAGATCGCCGATCTGCTGTTCGGGATGGGGGAGCGCCGGTCCCGCGCCATTGCCTGGCGCATCGTGGGGCGCCGGCCGCTCCGCACGACCGGAGATCTGCGCGCGGCGGTGATCGCCGCCGTCGGTCCTCGGCGGGGGCGCATCGATCCCGCCACCCGGACCTTCCTCGCGGTCCGTTCCGCGGTGAATCGCGAGCCGCAGGTCCTCGCGGCCGCACTGCACGAGGCCCCCGGCCGGCTCCGGAGGGAAGGCGTCCTGGCCGTGATCTCTTATCACTCCGGGGAGGATCGCCCCGTAAAGCACGCTTTCCGGCGACTGGCCGAGGAGCCCCGGTTCGAGCTGGGCACGCGGCGGCCCATTCGTCCGGACGAAGACGAATCCGGCGCGAACCGCCGGTCGCGGAGTGCGTGCCTCCGCATCTTGCGCCGCATCGAAGATGCCCCGGGGGAGATTGTGCGCCCTGACGGAGATGGACGATGACTCCGGAACGTTTCGAGGTGACCTACCGCCCGGACAACCAGTGGCTGCACCGGAAACTCGACCGCACCCGGTACGCGCAGCTTCTTCTCTATCTCGCCATCGGCATCTTTGCCCTGGCGGCGGCGGTCGCCGCCACCTGGCCGCACCTCGAAGCAATCCGGCTCGGCTACCGGGTGGAAGAACTGCGCCTGGAGCGGGACCAGCTCGAAAAAGACATCGAGCGGTACCAGCTCGACCTGAGCGAACTCACCGACCCGCGGTCGGTTGAGCGGATCGCCCGGGAAACATACGGGCTGGAACCCGCCGGGGAGCGGGTCGTGCTCGAAGCTCCGGGCGCCGCCGGGGGGCCTCTGGATTCAGGGAGTTCGGACCCGCAATGAGCCCCCGGCGACCGAACCCGGGCTCCGGTGGGTGGAAACGCCCTCCGAACAGCCTGTTCCCCGACATCCCGGCGCCGCTTCTTCCAACGGCGGCCCGGGAGGCGTCCCGCCGGCCGAAGCGCCGGCGCCAACCTTCACCCGCCGCCACTCCAAAATCCCTGCCGCCGTCCACGGGGGCCGGCGCCGGAACGTCGGGGAACGGCGGGAGAACGGCACTGCGGCGGCGGGCGGTGGTGGGCGCGGCCCTGATCGGGGTATGGGCGGCGCTGATCCTCGGCCAACTGGTCCAGATCCAGGTTCTCGATCACGAAACCATGGTGCGGCGCGCCGCCAGTCAACATCATCACGAACTCACCATTCCGCCGTTCCGCGGGAGGATCTACGACCGCAACGGGAGGCCCCTGGCGCTCACCGTCGCGGTGGACTCGGTGTATGTGGTCCCGCCCGACTATTCAGCGGCGGCGATCCCGGAAGCGGCGGGTCGTCTCGCAGCGTGCCTCGAGGTGCCGAGCGCCCTCGTCGAGCGACGACTGCGGCGCGCCTCCCGGTTCTCCTGGCTCAAGCGCAAGGCCACGGCGGTTCAGGTCGCGTGCGCCCGGGAAACCGGTTTACCGGTGGGAACCATCGAGGAATACGGCCGCTTCTATCCCGGCGCCGAGCTCGCCGCCCACGTTCTGGGCTTCGTGGGGGCGGACAACGATGGCCTGGGCGGCATCGAGTTCGCCCTTGACGGGGTGCTGCTGGGCGAGCCCGGACGCCGCACCGTCTGGACCGACGGCCGGCGGACGGGCCGGGGAAGCCGCGTGGTGCGGGAGTCGCGCCCGGGGGCCGACATCGAACTGACGATCGATTCCTACCTGCAGGCTGTTGCCGAGGAAGAACTCGAGCGAGCCGTTGCCGAGTTTTCGGCAACTTCGGGCGCCGTCATTCTGGTTGAGCCCCAGACCGGCGAGGTGCTGGCGATGGCCAGCGCTCCGTCCTTCGACCCGAACCAGGCAGAGGAGTATCCCCCGGAGACGCTCGGCAATCGGTCGATCACCGATCCGTACGAGCCCGGATCGACCTTCAAGATCTTCACCGCTGCCGCCGCTCTCGAGGAGGGAGTGACGGATGAGGAAGAGCAGTTCGACACCTTTGGGGGCAGCTACCCCATCGGCGGGCGGGTCGTCCGCGATTGGCAACCGCTCGGGCCTTTGACCTTTGCCGGCGTGATCCAGCGCTCCTCCAACATCGGCACCCTTCAGGTTGCTTCGCGCCTCGGCTCCGAAACCCTCCACGCATATCTGGACGCCTTCGGATTCGGAGAACCGACGGGGCTGCCGCTCGGCGCGGAGAGTCGCGGAATCGTGCCGGCCAGGGGTGTGTGGCGACCGATCCGGCTGGCGACCGTGTCCTTCGGCCAGGGGATCGCGGTGACTCCCGTCCAGCTTGTCCAGGGCGTCAACACGATCGCAACGGGCGGCGTCCTCCTGCCCCTCCGTCTGATCCGCGAGATCGGAGGGGAGGCGCAACCGCTCGTAACCGGCCACCGGGTCGTGAGCCCGATGACGGCGGCCCGGGTGGGCCAGCTCCTGGTCGGGGTCGTCCAGAATGGAACCGGCGGCGCCGCGGGGGTGGACGGCTTTTCCATCGCCGGCAAGACGGGCACCGCTCAGAAGGCGGAGCGGGGAGGCTACTCGGCGACCGACTACACCGCCTCGTTCGCCGGCTTTGCGCCCGCTCGCGACCCCCTGTTCACCGGGGTGGTGATCCTCGACGTCCAAAAGCCCAACCACAGCGGAGCGAACGCGGCGCAGGTGTTCGGAAGGATCGCGGACCGCGTGCTCTGGCGGTATCGGAAGACCGGATGGGGGACCGAGCGTCTGGTCAGTTCCGGCCGGGGGTTTCGCCAGCTCGGGAGAGATCGGACCGGCCGGGTGGCCCCCGCTTCCTGGCGCGACGAAACGCCGGCCGATCGGAGCCTCGCGGCGCGTGACCTTCGCGCCCTTGTTGCCCGGCGGCTGCGCCGCGCCGGCGCCGCGGGACCGGGAACACCGGGAAGCACCCTGAGTGCGGGGACCGCCGCGCCGGCTGCGGGGCGTCTGCCGGCCGTGGCGGACGGCGTCCCATCCCCGGCGCCGCCGGCCGGGTCCCTGATCCCGGCCTCGCTGCCGGATTTCCTCCCGGAGAGGGCGACCGAATCCCCGGGCGGCCCGGAGGATCCGGCGACCGGCGCGGATCCGGCGGCGGTAGTCGAGTCCCCGCCGGAACCGTCCGTGGAAAACCGCCGGAGCCATCCGCAATGACCGCCGAGGGAGTGGCCGGGGGAGTCCGATCCTGCCTCCTGCGAGAGCTCTTCGAAGGCCTGGACGCAGACCTGTCGAAAGGCGCCGGCGAGCAGGAGATTCGGGACGTCACCTGCGATTCGCGGCGCGCTGGGCGCGGAAGCCTCTTTATCGCCACCCGCGGAGAGCGCTTCGACGGTCATGACTTCGTGCCGGCGGCCGCCGCCGCGGGGGCCGCGGCGGCGGTCGTGGAAGAGCCGCCGAGCTCGCCGATTCCCTTCGCCCGGGTCGAGGATTCCCGCCGCGCCGCCGGCCCGGTCGCCGCCGCGTTCCATGGCCGCCCTGCGGAGCGAATGCGGCTCGTGGGAGTCACCGGGACGAATGGCAAAACGACCGTCGCCTGGCTGCTCGACGAGTTCTTTCATCGGGAAACGGCGGGAAGCCTCTACTGCGGCACGGTAGGGCACCGCGCGCGGGTGGGCGGCCGGCTCCTGGAACCCACCGTTTCGGGCCTCACCACCCGCGAGGCTCCCGAGTTGCAGTCCCTGTTGGCCACCGCCCTCGCTTCCGGCTGCCGCGCCGGAGCGGTCGAGTGTTCCTCGCACGGCCTCCGGCAGGGACGCCTCGCGGGCACCGTCTTCGAGGCGGCGATCTTCACGAACCTCACCCGCGACCATCTCGATTTTCACGGCGGGTTCGACTCCTACTTCGAGGCCAAGCGGGAACTCTTCACGGATCTGCTCCGTCCCGGCGGGACGGCGGTGGTCGGCTGGGATGATCCCTATGGCGTTCGGCTCGCCGAGGACCTGCGGGCGCTTCGTCCCGACCTGAGCATCGTGGGCTACGGGACCGCTCCCGGGGCCACGATCCGACTCGGTGCGATCCGTTCCGACCTCGACGGCACCCGGGTGACGGTGGAGGGTCCGGCGGGGGCTCACGAACTCGCGAGCCCGATGCTCGGGCACTTCAGCGGCCTGAACCTGGCGGCGGCGTGGGGAGCGCTCACCGCCATGGGGTTCGACGGAGCCCGCGTCGCCGAGGTCCTTTCGGCCATCGCCGCGCCTCCCGGTCGCATGGAGCGGATCGGAGCACCCGGTGGACGGCGCCGGCGGGGGCGCGAGCCGGCGGTTCTGCCGGCGGTTCTGCCGGCGGTTCTGGTGGACTACGCGCACACTCCGGACGCGCTGGCCCGGGCCCTGGCCGCCGCCCGCTGCCTGGTGGGAGACGGCCGGCTGCTCGTGGTCTTCGGCTGCGGGGGCGAACGGGACCGGGGCAATCGGCCGCTCATGGGAGACGCCGCGGCCCGGCTCGCCGACTGGGTGACCCTCACCTCGGACAACCCCCGCGGGGAAGAGCCCGACGCCATCATCGCGGAGATCCGGGTCGGCGCCGACAACCCGGCCCTCGGCGCCGAGGTGCTTTTGGAACCGGATCGGCGGCGCGCCATCGAGAACGCGGTGTCGGTGGCCGGACCACGCGACCTGGTCCTCGTCGCGGGCAAGGGCCACGAGACCCACCAGGTGCTCGGGGACACGCGGATTCCCTTCGATGACCGGCAAGTCGCCGCCAATGCGCTGGAGCTCGCGCTCTCATGAGACTCCACGGCGAAGCGGCAGCCCGGGCGATGGGCGGCGCGCTCGAAGGCCCGGCCGGAATGCTTACCGGGGTGCTTACCGGCGTCTCGATCGACTCCCGCACGCTCGCTCCGGGCGATCTCTTTTTCGCGATCCGGGGGCCCCGTCATGACGGTCACGCCTTCGTCGCCGACGCGTTCCGCCGCGGCGCGCCAGGTGCGGTTGTCGGGAGCGGATACCGGGACCGGCCGGCAGCCCTGCCGGAAACCCTGCCGGAAACGACAACGGGCCGTTTCCTGATCCGGGTGTCCGATCCCACGGAGGCGCTCGGGGCGCTCGCCCGGGAAGAGCGGTTGAAGAGCGGCGTCCGAATCGTTGCGATCACCGGAAGCCTGGGCAAGACCACCACCAAGGAAGCGGCGGCGGCCGCCATCGGCGCCGAACGAACCGTTTTTCGTTCCCGGGGGAATCTGAACAACCGGTGGGGGCTTCCGCTCTCGCTGCTCGCCCGCGAAGACGAAGAAGTGGGGGTCGTGGAGCTCGGGATGTCGGCTCCGGGCGAGATCCGGACCCTTACCGAGATCGCGGTGCCCGACTGCGGCGTCCTCACCACCATCGCCGAAGCGCATCTGGAGTACTTCGGATCGCTCAACGCCATTGCCGCGGCGAAGGGGGAACTCTTCGAGGCCATGCCCCCCGGGGCGACCGCGGTGGTGAACGCCGACGACGAGCGCGTTCGGGCGCAGGCGCACCGCTTCTCGGGACGGCACGTGACGTACGGGTTTTCCGAGGGGGTGGACGTCCGGGGCGCGGCCTACGCGGCGCGCCCCGCCGGTCTTGTTTTCGAGGTCAGCGCCTTCGGCGGTCCCGCCGTATCGGTGTCGTGCGGGCTCGCCGGCCGGCACAACGCGGGCAACGTGCTCGCCGGGCTCGCCGCGGCGACCGTCCTCGACGTGCCGCTCGAGCGCGCGGCCCGGGGAGTCGCGGGGCTGGCGCCGCTCCCGGGCCGGGGAACGAGGGTGCGGCTTCTCGGAGGGGCGGTCGCGCTCGACGAGACGTACAACTCCAGCCCCCGCGCGCTGCGCGCGGTGTTGCACGAGTTCGCGGCGCTGCCCGCCGCGCGGCGCATCCTGGTGGCGGGCGACATGCTCGAACTCGGCGAAGACGCCGAGGCGATGCATCGCGCCTGCGGAGAGTTCGCGAACGAGTTGCGCCTCGATCTGGTCGTTGGGGTCGGACCCCTGGGACGGGTGCTCGCCGCGGCGGCCGACGCTCTCGGATCGAGCACCCTCGCCGCGGAGGATCCGGACGAGGCCGCAGCGTTGCTCGAGGGCGCGTTGCGCGAGGGCGACCTGGTGCTGTTCAAGGCGTCCCGGGCGGTTGGACTCGATGCGTCGCTCCGCCGGCTGGAAGCTCCGGTGACGGGGCTTGGGGGAGGCGCCTGATGCTCGGCGAGCTGCTGTTCTCCCTCGCGGACGAGATCAGCGCCTTCAACGTGTTCCGCTACGTGTCGGTGCGCACCGCGGCGGCGGCCGCCACCGCCATCATCCTCTCGATCGGCCTTGGCCCCTTCGTGATCTCACGCCTGTCGCGCCTCCGGGTGGGGGAGCGGATCCGCGCCGACGGCCCGGCGCACCACCACAAGGCCGGGACCCCGACCATGGGCGGGGTCCTGATTGTCGGGTCGGTGATCCTCTCCACGCTGCTTTGGGCCGATCTGGGGAACGTGCTCGTCTGGGTGGCGATGGTGGCGATGGCGGGCTACGGGACGCTGGGCTTCCTCGATGACTGGAAGAAACTGCGGCGCGGGGACGGAATCGGGCTGAGCATCCGGACCAAGTTCGGCGTCCAGTTCCTGCTCGGGTTGGCGGTCGGCGGCTTCCTGCTCTGGTACTCCGGCACCGGCGGCTTCACCACCCGCGTCGTCTTCCCCTTCTGGAAGGAGTTCCAGCCCGAACTGGCGCTGTTGTTCGTGCCCGCGGCCATGCTGGTCCTCGTCGCCTCCTCGAACGCGGTGAACCTGACCGACGGGCTGGACGGTCTCGCCGCGGGTTGCGTGTTGATCGCGGCCGCCGTGTACACCGCCCTGACCTATCTCGCCGGCCACGCCGAGTTCTCGGCCTATCTCGACATCCTGTACCTCCCCGGCGCCTCCGAGGTGACCATCTTCGGAGCAGCGATTACCGGGGCCGCCCTGGGTTTTTTGTGGTTCAACGCCCACCCCGCGCGCGTCTTCATGGGCGACGTGGGATCGCTCGCCCTCGGCGCCGGCATCGGGATGCAGGCGATCCTCATCCGGCAGGAAATGCTGCTCGTGCTGGTGGGCGGGGTGTTCGTCCTCGAAACCGCCTCGGTCATTTTGCAGGTGGCCAGCTTCAAGCTCACGGGCCGGCGGCTCTTCAAGATGGCGCCGCTCCACCATCACTTCGAGCTCGCCGGCTGGCACGAGACCCAGGTGAGCGTCCGGTTCTGGATCCTGGCCGTCCTCTGCGCGCTCGCCACCCTGACCACCCTGAAGCTGCGATGACCGATGACGGCACTTCCAACCGCTATCCCGGGGCCGGACGTACTGGTGCTGGGCGCCGGTGCGAGCGGCCAGGCGGCGGCGCGCTACCTGTGCGGGATCGGGCGGCGGGTGCTGGTTGCGGACTCCCGTCCGGAGCCGGCCATTCCAGCGGCCTCCGCGCTCCGGTCGCTGGGAGCGCGCGTTCACTTCGGGGGCCATCCCCCGTCTTTGCTGGCCGGGATGGCGCTCGTGGTGACGAGCCCCGGAGTCCCGCCGCGGGTGGACATCCTGCGAGCGGCAAGGCGCGAGGGAATCCCGGTCTGGGGCGAACTCGAGCTGGGATACCGGGCGCTCGGCGAACCCTGGGACCGGCTGGTGGCGGTGACGGGCACCAAGGGAAAGTCCAGCGTGGTGACGCTGCTCGCGGAAGCGCTCGATGCGCAGGGGACCCCGGTCAGGGCCTGCGGGAACCTCGGCGAACCCCTCACCGCGCTCGCCGGATCGTTCGGCCCCGATCAGATCGCGGTGGTCGAGACCTCGAGTTTCCAGTTGGCGACGATCGCCCGCTTCCGGGCGCACGTCGCCGTGGTGCTGGAGGTGGGTCAGGACCATCTCGATTGGCACCCGGATCTCGCCGACTACCGCCGGTCCAAGGCCCGGCTCCTGGAGAACCAGACGGCGACCGACTGGGTCGTCGGCGACGGCGGTGACCCCGTGGCTCACGATCTCGCGACCGCCGCCGTCCGCGCGAGCGGTGCGCGCTGGCTGCCGTTCGCCGGGCCGGCCGGCGCGCACGATCCGGAAGTCCTCCTGGATTCCGAAAGCGTCCTCAGGCGGGACGGAGAGGAAACGCGGGTCCTCGCCCGGCTGTCCGCGCTCCGCCTCCCCGGCCGCCACCAGGCGAAGAACCTGGCCGCCGCGGCCGCGGCCGCCAGTGTGCTGGGGGTTCGCCCGGACGCCATCGAAACGGCGGCGGCCCGCTTCTCGGGCCTGCCCCATGCCCTCGAGGAAGCGGGCTCGGTGGCGGGGGTGCGGTTCATCAACGACTCCCGCGCGACGAACCTGCAGGCGACCCGAGCGGCCGTCGAAGCGCTCTCCGGGGCGGCCGGCGGCGGGATCCAGCTCATTTTGGGAGGGATCCTCAAGGGCGGCCGGTTTTCCGATCTGGAGGGGTCGCTCGGCCGGGTGGAGGGGATCCAGGCGATCGGGCGGACGAAGGCCCGGATCGCAACCGAAATCAGCAGCGTTCCGGTGGAGGTCCAGGGCACCCTCGAGGGAGCGGTGGCGGCCGCCTTCGCGCGTTCCCGCCCTGGCGGGATCGTCCTGCTTTCGCCCGGCTGCTCCAGCTTCGACCTGTTCGAAAACTACGCGGACCGCGGCACCCGATTCCGCGCGCTGGTCGCGCGCCTGGAAGGCGCCCAGGGGGGCCGGCGATGAAGGGGCGGCGGATGGCTCCCGACCTGCCGCTCTTCCTCCTCACGCTCGGGCTGCTCGTCTTCGGGCTGGTCATGCTCTACAGCGCCTCGGCCATCGTGGCGGACGCCAGCGACCGCAGCCCCTCCTACTTTCTGGGCCGCCAGTCGGTCTGGGCCGCACTGGGCTGCCTGGCGATGATCGCGGTCGCCCGTTCGGACTACCGGCTCCTGAATCGTCCGGCGGTGGTGTGGGCGGTGTACGGGGCGGTCATCGTGTCGCTCTTCGCCGCCCTGCTGTCGCCTTCGATCAACGGGGTGCACCGCTGGGTGCAGGTCGCCGGCTTCTCCCTCCAGCCCTCCGAGCCGGCCCGGCTCGGGCTGGTGCTGGCGCTTGCCCATCTGCTCGCCATCCAGCGCGCCGACTCCTTCCGCACCTTGTTGCTGCCGCTCGCCTGTACCGGATTTCTCGCCAGCCTGATCTATCTCCAACCCGATCTCGGGACGGCGACCCTGTTGGTGGTCGTCGGGGCGGCGGTGATCTTTCTGGGTGGGGCGCGTCTCAGGCACCTCGCCGTCCTGACGGCGGTCTGCGTTCCCCTCTTTGTGGCCGGAGTGCTGGCCGCCGACTACCGGGTCGCCCGGATCCTCACCTTTCTCGATCCCTTCCGGGATCCGCTCGGCGACGGATTCCAGTTGAGCCAATCGCTCATCGCTCTCGGCAGCGGCGGCGTCACCGGCGTGGGTTTCGCCGCCAGCCGCCAGAAACTTCTCTATCTTCCCGAGCCCCACTCCGACTTCGTCTTCTCGGTCGTCGGCGAAGAACTGGGCTTCATCGGGGCCGGGCTGGTGGTGGTCTTCTTCCTCCTGTTCACCATCCGCGGCCTGGTCGTTTCCTGCCGGGCGCCGGACCGCTTCGGCATGCTGCTCGGAGCGGGCGCCACCTTGACCATCGCGTTGCAGGCGTTTTTGAACTTCAGCGTTGCGACCGCGATCCTTCCCACCACCGGGTTGCCGCTCCCGTTCGTGTCCGCCGGGGGTTCCGCGCTCGTCACCACCTTGTTGGCGGCGGGGCTGGTGCTGTCGGTTTCGCAGAGGGTTCCATGATCCGGCGTCTGCTGGTCGCGGCCGCCGGCAGCGGCGGACACATCTATCCGGGGCTCGCGGTGGCGCGCGCCTTCTCGGAGCTGGGGCCGGCCGAGATTCGTTTCGTGGGCACCGCGAAGGGCCTCGAGGGACGCCTCGTGCCGCGACACGGGTTCCGTCTCGAACTGGTGGAGGTTCCGCCCATCCGCGGCCGTTCGCCGCTCGTTCTGCCCCGGACGTCGTTCCGGCTGCTCCGTTCCCTCAGCGAGATGCGCCGGCTGCTGAAGGAGTTCCGTCCCGACGCGGTGTTCGGAACCGGAGGGTCGGTGTCCGGCGTCGCGGTGTTCGCTGCCCGGCTTCTCCGGATCCCATCGCTGATTCTCGAACCCAACGCCGAGCCTGGTTTCGCGACCCGCTGGAGTGCGCCCTTCGCGAGCGAAGTCGCCGTTGCCTGGGAGCCGACGCGGCGGTTCTTCCGCCGGGGGGCGGTGGTTGCCGGCATTCCGGTGCGTTCGGAGTTCTTCGGGGTGGCTCCCCCGCCGGGCAACAACGGGACGGTATCCGTGCTCGTCACCGGCGGCAGCCAGGGCGCTTCCCGCCTGAACCGGCTGGTCGTGGATTCGTTGCCGGCGCTTCGCGAGCGACGCGGCAATCTGCGGATCACCCATCAGACCGGCCCCGCGGAGGAAGCGCAGGTTCGCGACGCGTATCGGGAAGCCGGATTGGGCGCCCGGGTGACGGCCTACCTCGACGATATGCCCCGGGCGATGGAGGCGGCGGATCTGGTGGTCGGCCGGGCAGGAGCCATTACCTGCGCCGAACTCAGCGCCGCCGGCCGGCCCGGCATCCTGGTGCCGGCGCCGGTTGCGGGCGGACACCAGCGGCACAATGCTGCCGCTCTCGCGGACGCCGGGGCGGCGCTCACGCTCGACGAGAGCGCTTCGGGAGCCGAGTTCGCGAACGCGCTCTGCTCCCTGCTGGACGACCCTTCCCGCCGCACCGACATGTCGCGCGCGGCGCGCCAACTGGCGCGCGACCGTCCGGCGGAGCGGCTCGCCGCGCGCCTTCGCGACCTTGCCGGAGGGCAGCGATGAACGGCCGCGTACCCGGGCTTTCCTCCGGCGGGACGGGGAGCGGCCTGCTCTTTTCGAAGCGGACCCGGGTGCACTTCGTCGGCATCGGCGGGGTGGGGATGAGCGGCATCGCCGAGGTGCTCCTGAGCCTCGGGTACCGGGTGAGCGGCTCCGACCTCCGGGCCGGCGCCAGTGTCCGGCGGCTGGCCGAACTCGGGGCCATCGTGTTCGAGGGACATGACACGGCACAGGTGGGGTCCGCCGATGTGGTGGTCACCTCCTCGGCGGTTCCAGCCGACAACCCCGAGGTGGTCGCGGCGCGGGAACGACAGCTCCCCATCATTCCGCGGGCCGAAATGCTCGCCGAGCTGATGCGGATGAAGATCGCGGTAGCCGTCGCGGGGTCGCACGGCAAGACCACGACGACCTCGATGACCTCGGTTCTGCTCGCCCACGCCGGGCTCGACCCGACGACGGTAATCGGTGGGCGGGTCGCCACCATCGGTGGGGGCGCCCGCGTCGGGAAGAGCGAAATCCTGGTGGCGGAGGCCGACGAATCGGACCGCACCTTCCTCAGGCTGCTCCCGGTGCTGGCGGTGGTTACCGGGATCGACCGCGAGCATCTCGACGCTTACGAAGGGATGGACGATCTGGTGGATTCCTTCGTGCGCTTCATCAACATGACCCCCTTCTACGGGGGGGCGGTCGTCTGCCTCGACTGCGAGAACGTGCGGTCGCTGCTGCCGCGCATCCGCCGCCGGGTCATCACCTACGGACTTTCTTCGGAGGCCGAGGTTTCGGCCGAAAGGATCTCGATCTCCGAGGACGGCACCCGTTATGAACTGCGGATCCGCGGCGGCCTCGCCGGCGCCGTCCATCTCCGCCAGCCCGGCCGGACCGCCGTCCTCAACAGCCTGGCCGCCGCCGCCGTCGGGCTCGAGTTCGGGCTCGGGACCCCCGCCATCCGCGAGGGACTCGAGGCGTTCGCCGGCGTCGAACGCCGCTTCCAGCGGCGCGGCACGGTGGGCGGCGTCCGCATCGTGGACGACTACGCCCACCATCCGACCGAGATTGTGGAGACCCTCGACGCCGCCCGCGCGGCATTTTCCGCGCGCACGGTGGCCATCTTCCAGCCGCATCGCTACAGCCGGGTCGAGGCCCTGTACGAGGAGTTCTCCCGGGCGTTCGGCGCGGCGGACGTCGTGGTGGTCACGGACATCTACCCGGCGGGCGAGGCGCCGATTCCCGGCGTGGACGGTGAAGGGCTCGCCGCGAGAATTCGGAGCACGGGACATCCCGACGCGCGTTTCATCGCCCGCCTGGAAGATGTCGCCAGCGAGTTGGCCCCCGATCTCCGGTCCGGCGACGTCGTCATGACTCTGGGTGCGGGGACCATCACCCAGCTTCCGGACATGTTGCAGGAGGTGCTCCGTGAACGGGTGGCATAGCGGAAGCGGCAGTGGCCGCGAGGGCAGGTTGCCCGTCGAGCTTCCGCCGCGGACCGATGCCGGCGCCCCTCCACGCGCGGCGGATCCCGAACTCCGGCTGGTCGCCCCGCCCGCGTCGCGGACCACGCTGCCGCGACTCGCCGTTCGCATTGCCGTCGGATCCATCGGGCTCGCGCTCGCCGTCGGTGTTGCAGTCGGTCGGCTGACGGCGCTCGAAAGCGCCAATCCGGTCTCCGAGAGGGCCCCGGCCGAACTTTCGGGCCGAACTTCGGATTCGGGGGGCAGGGCATCTGAACGCCTTCTCCGACCCCGAGGTGCTGGGAGCGGGCGGCCTCTTCGCGGACGCTGCCGCGATCCGGGAGCGCCTCCTTGCAACCGGAGTCCCGAAGAAGGTGTCCGTGGAGCGGGCGCTGACCGGAGGGGTCCTGGTGGACATCGAGGAAAAACGGGCCGTGGCCCTCCTCGACTGGGAGCCGCCCGCAGCCCTCGCCGAAGACGGGACGGTCCTCGGACCGGCAACGGCTGCCGACCTGGCCTGGGCGGGTGCGGCCGATCTGGTGCTCGTCCGCGGGGCGGACCGGACCCATCGCGACTTCGCCGCGCGCGCCTCGTTGGCCGGCCGGCTGGCGGCGGCGCTTTCGCGCCGGCCCGAGCTGGACCGGCTGGTCTCGGAACTGGACGTGAGTGGCGGCCCATACCGGCTGCGGGTGGTCTTCAGATCCCCGGCGCTGCCCGTCCTGTTGACCGAACGGGGCTTTTTGGAAGGCCTGGAGCGAACAGCCGGGCTCCTGCCGGATCTGGTCGAGCGCTGGCCGGGGATCTCACGGGTTGACGCCCGGGTCCCCGATCGGTTTCTCGTCCGCCCCGGCCCGCCGGACTCCGCCCCGCAGCAACCGGCCCGACCTGTTGGAGGACAGACGTGACGACCAGGACAGCGGATCTGCTCTGCGGCATCGATATCGGATCCGATTACGTGCGGACCGTGCTGGCACGCGTGCCCGACAACCCCTCCGAAACGGAGGATGCTACGCAGCTCGAGGTACTGGCCGTCGGGCAGGCGGAGTCACGGAATTCCGTCCAGTACGGGGAAGTCGTGCGGCAGGGAGGGGTCACCGAAGCCGTTCGCCAGGCGGTCGAGGAGGTCGAACAGACCGCGGGGGTGGAGGTCGGGTCGGCCTTCGTCTCGGTGGGCAGCAGGACCCGTCGCAGCATCAACTCGTCTGGCGCGATTTCCATCCTGGAGCCGCGCAACCGGATCGGCGAGTCCGACGTGTACCGGGCCGTGATGGCGGCGGTGCCCCGGGACGGCGGCACGGCCTGGCTTCGCCCACCGTACGAACTTCTGCACGCGCTACCCCAGGAGTTCTGGGTGGATGACCTCGATTCCACCACCGATCCGACCGGCTGGACCGGAGAGAAGATCGAGTCCCACGTCCATCTGGTCAGTTGCCCGCGCGCCACCCTGCACAACATCGAGGCGGCGGTGAACGGCGCCGGCATCCGGATCGAGCGGCTGGCGGCCGCTCCGCTCGCGGTCGGCTACGCGGTGCTCGATCCCGAGGAGCGGGAGGCGGGCGTCATCGTTCTGGACATCGGAGCGATGACGACGGACATCGCGGTATTCAGGGGGACCGCGCTGCGGCATTCGGACCTGATGCCGAGTGGCGGGCGAGCCTATACGCGCGATCTCGCCTACGGCTTGAAGACGTCTCACGCCCACGCCGAGCAGGCAAAGCGGCGCTACGGGGTTGCCCTCGTGGACAAGGTCCCGGAAGACGACTACTTTCGAAATTCAGGTTTCGGGTGGCGGCTACCCCAAGCAGTGGCGCCGCCGGCTGCTCGCCGACGTGCTGCAGCGCCGCGCCGAGAGCGATCTCACCAAGATCCGCGACCAGTTGCGCCGCGTGCTTCGGCAGATCCCGGGTACCTTGGTGCTCACCGGAGGGGGATCCAACCTCGACGGGCTGAGCGACGTCGCCCGGCTGGTATTCGGCGTCGACGTCGAGACCCGTGGTCCCCGGGATTTGACCGGGCGGCGCGATCTGGCGACGCGCCCCCACTTCGCCTGCGCCATGGGTCTTTGCCGCTACGGCCTGGTCCACCGCCGAAGGACCCCCGCGACCCGTTCGCTTCGCCGCGCGATCGGCGACGGCCTGAGGCGGGTCCTCAAGAAGGCGCCATGAACACTTTCCCTGCCCCCTTCCGGGGCGCCCTGCAGCCACCCCCACCACCCCCAGGACAAGGAGCGAATCCATGATCTTCTTCGCTGAAGAAACGACGCCCAAGGCCAGCGATCCCGAAGCCGGGATCCCGAAAACGGAGAAGTCCTCGTCGCCCGAGGACTCGCGGCCGGAGGCCGCCGCGGCGTCCGCGTCCGCCGTGCAGCCGGCGCTCTTTGCCAGCGCGCGCTCTGCCCCCAGCGACGAGTCCGCGGGCCAGGAGGGGGCGGCGACGCCGGAAGCCGCGGCTTCGGAGCCTGCCGAACGATCCCTGGCGGTGGAGGAGCCGGCCGCCACGAACGGGAAGCCACCGGCGGAAGCAGAGGACGTCATGTCCATGACCGGCGCCCCGCGCGCCGTGACGGCGGAACCGCCCTCCGCGGTTCCCGACGACGTGCAGGAAAGACGGGCCGTCATCAAGGTCATTGGCGTCGGCGGCGGCGGTGGCAACGCTGTCAACCGGATGATCGAGGCCGGGGTGACCGGAGTGGAGTTCATTGTCGCGAACACCGACGCTCAGGTTCTCGAACTGTCAAAGGCCCCGGTGAAGATTCAATTGGGAAGCGAGCGCACCGGCGGGCTCGGCTGCGGCGGCGATCCGGAGGTTGGGAGGTCGGCGGCGCGCGACGACATCAACCGGCTCATCGGCGTGCTGGCGGGCGCCGACATGGTCTTCATCACCGTGGGTGAGGGAGGTGGCACCGGCACCGGCGCGGCGCCGGTGGTCGCGTGCGTGGTTCAGGAGATCAAGGCGCTGTGCGTCGCGGTGGCGACCAAGCCGATGACCGTCGAGGGCAAGCGCCGGAGGGCGACCGCCAACGACGGAATCCGGGAGCTTCGCGAGTTTGTGGACACCCTCATCTGCGTCCCGAACGACCGGGTCGTGGAGGTGTACGGGAACCTCAAGATCCGGGAGGCGTTCCGGTGTGCCGACGACGTGGTGCGCCAGGCCGTTCAGGGAATTTCCGACCTGATCCAGGTGCCGGGAGAGATCAACCTGGACTTTGCCGACGTTCGTTCCGCCATGCGGCTCCGCGGCGACGCGGTGATGGGCATTGGACGGGCCTCGGGCGACAATCGCGTCGAGGAAGCGACCGAAGCGGCGATTTCCTCGCCGTTGCTCGAGGACACCTCGATCCAGGGAGCGGCGAGCATCATCGTCAACATCACGGGCGGTGAGAGCCTCACCCTGAACGAGGTCCAGCGCGCCGTTGAGGTCGTCCGCGACGCGGTGGCTCCCGAAGCGACGGGAATCTACGGATCCGCGGACGCGGAACCGGGAGACAACATCCTGATCGGGACCGCACTCGACCCGGCGATGGACGAGACGGGCGAGATCAAGGTTACGGTGGTTGCCACCGGCTTCCCCGACCGAAGCCGAGCGGGAGCGACCCCTCACGACTTCGCCCGTTTCACGAACCGCGCGAACGGTACGTTTGGAGCCCGGGGAGCGACCCCCGCGTCCGGCCGGGCCGGGCCGGTGGCCCAGAAAGATGCGGCCTCTACCGTGAGAGTCGGCCGGACCATTCCGAAACTCGGGACCCTTCCCACCGTCGCCGATTCCGGGCCCGACCGCGTGAAAGCCGTGGGAAGCGACCCCGGGGCGGGCCGGAAAAGTGCTGCGGCCAGTGCTCCGGGCGCCGGCAGCACACACCTGATAGTCGATGAGCCCATGCCCCTTCCCGAGGATGTGGGAGACGACCGGTGGGGCGACCTCGAGACGCCTGCCTACCTCCACCGCCGCCGGTAGGCCGACAGGGGGCCGAGGGACCACCGGTGTTCCCCCCGGCCCCGCTGCCCGCAGGGCAGCGAAAACCGCGCATCGCCCAGTGGCGGCGCGGCGCCCCTCTCCGCACATACCCCACCGGGCAGAGCAGCACGCTGGCAAGGGAACGCCGACCTCCGGTCGGCACCGCTGCGCGCAGCGCAGCGAAACCACGCATCGCCCAGTGGCGGTGCAGCGCTCCTCTCCGCACATACTCCACCGGGCAGAGCGGCGCGCAGGCCAGGGAACGCCGACCTCCGGTCGGCACGCGCTGGCCTCCGGCCAGCGCACGGCGCATCGCCGAGTGGCGGTGTGGCGCTCCTCTCCGCACATACCCCACCGGGCAGAGCAGCACGCAGGCCCGGGAACGCCGACCTCCGGCCGGCACAGCGGCCCGCAGGGCCGCGGCGGCGCCGCCCCCAACCGTCGGGATGGCTCCCTTCTCGGCGCGTACCCCACCGGGCAGAGCGGCGCGCAGGCAAGGGAACGCCGACCTCCGGTCGGCACAGCGGCCCGCAGGGCCGCGGCGGCGCCGCCCCCAACCGTCGGGATGGTTCCCTTCTCGGCGCGTACCCCACCGGGCAGAGCGGCGCGCAGGCCAGGGAACGCCGACCTCCGGTCGGCACAGCGGCCCACAGGGCCGCGGCGGCGCCGCCCCCAACCGTCGGGATGGCTCCCTTCTCGGCGCGTACCCCAACCCCGGGCAGAGCAGCACGCAGGCAAGGGAACGCCGACCTCCGGTCGGCACCGCTGTGCGAAGCGCAGCGAAAGGCGTGTACCACGCAGCCGCCCGGATGACGCTGAACGCCGAGGTCCGGGCCGAGAGGCGAACCACCCCGAACTCGGGGTCCTTCCCTGCCGCCCGCCGGAGGCGGGCGAACGACGCACTCTGGACGGCCCGGATGGCCCTCCCGCCCCCGTTCACTTTCGTGAAGGACATGCCTGCCGCCATCCAGCTCGGCGCTCGACGACATGACGTCTGACGCAGGCGCCCAACCGACGCCGCTCGCCGTCCCCGATCCTCCGGACGGCTTCCGTTGGCAGGAGTGCGGGTCCGGCGCCGCGAACGCGTCCACCGCGGCAGAGCGGGTCGAAGCGCTCGTATCCGAGCGCTTCCCCGCCCTCCACGGCTTCACCTGCCGGGTTCGGAACCGCCAGCCGGACGCCCCGTTGCTCGGAGTCCGGGACCGGGCCGATAGAGATTTGGAACTCCTTGAACGAGCCACCGGTGCGCAGGTCCTCCATTCCCTGCGGCAGGTGCACGGGAACCGCGTGCAGGTAGCGGCCGATCAGGCGCGGTACCCGACTCCGCCTCCGGGGGATGCGCTGATCGCCTGCTCCGCCAACAACGGGGTCGCCATCAAGGCCGCCGATTGCGTTCCGGTGTTGCTCGCGGACCCCGTCTCCGGCGCGGTAGCGGGTGTTCATGCGGGCTGGAGGGGCACGCTGGTGCGGGTTGTCGGGAAGGCGGCCCGCGCGCTCGCCGCGGAGGCGGGCGCCCCTCCTTCGCGGCTCGCGGCCGTCATCGGCCCCTCCATCCGTGCCTGCTGTTTCGAGGTAGGTCCCGAAGTCGTTTCCGCGTTCACCGATGACGGGCACGACATCGGCCGGATCGCGATCTGGCCGGAGGCGGAGGACCGTCGCTCACGCGGTAGACCCCATCTCGACCTGGTGCTCGCGAACCGCCTCCAACTGCTCGATGCGGGACTGCGGGAGGAGGCGATCGAGGACACCGGGCTCTGCACCCGGTGCCAGCCGGCGTTTCACTCCTACCGCCGCGAGGGCCCCGGCGTCGGGCGGAACTGGTCGGTGGTGGTGGCGGGATAGTCGGCGTTCCCTTGCCAGCGCCTCGCTCCGCCTGGTGGCATGGGCGCCATGGGGCGGGGCCGACCTGGAGGTCCGACCTGGAGAGAGCCGACCTGGCGGTCGGGGTTCCCGTACCTGCGTCGCGGGCGAGCCGGCGGCGCTTCCTACGCCACTAGGCGGTCGGCTTTGGCGAGCTGGTCCTTGAGCAGGCTGTCCTTCATGCCGGTGTCGAGGAAACTCCAGGGGAGTTCCTCGTCGAGTTCCCGCTTCCGGTAGAGGTAGGCGTCGAGCGAGAGTCCGGCATCCTTGAGGCTGCGGTTCAGGCCGCGTCCGCCCGCGAGCGCGAGGATGACCGGAGCGAGGCGGCGGTCGCCCAGTGCCAGGAGCGCCTGGAGGCGTTCCATGCGCGGGGACTTGCAGTGTGCTTCGACCCCGGCGAGAGCGCCCAACTCGCGTTGCAGATACCGGATCCGCGCGGTCAGCAGCGGAAGCGGCGCCATGGGGCGCCACTGGAAGGGAGTGCCCGGCTTGGGGATGAAGGGATTGACGCTCGCGATGGTGCGGCCGCCGCGCCGTTTCGCCCGCACGAGGTCGCGGATTCGGCGCACCAGCGGGACGATGGCTTCCACGTCGGTGTCGGTTTCGCCCGGCAGCCCCACCATCAGGTAGAGCTTCAGGTTCTCGATTCCCGCGTCGAGCAAGGTCTTCGTCTTGTCCAGGATCTCGTCGTTCGTGACCCGCTTGTGGATCGCCTTCCGCAGCCGGTCGGTGCCGACCTCGGGGGCGATGGCGACCGTCCGCTCCCCGCTCTCGGCGAGCGGCCGGACGAACTCGTCGCGGACATCCTCAAAGCGAATCGAGGAAACGCTGACCCGGAATGCCTGATCCCGGAGATCCGAAACCAGCGGGACGATTTCGCGGTGCGCGCCCACCGCGGTGGAAACCAGGCCGATCCGGTCGGTGTGAGGGCGAGCCATGCGGGCCAGCGCCAGCAGACGCTCCACGTCAAAGGAACGCTTCGGCAGATAGTTGTAGCCGGCCCAGCAGAACCGGCAGAGCGTCGGGCAGCCGCGCGATACCTCGACCAGGAACTTGTCCGACATCTCGGTGTCCTGGGTGAGGATGTAGGTGGCCGGAGGCGGGAACCGCGCATCCTTGCCCATGCGGGCCCGCACCACCCGCGGCGCACCCCGGACGCGGCGGCTGAGCACTTGCCCTTCCGGCGCGTACTCGACCTCGTGGGTGGCCGGTACGTAGAACCCGGACTCTTCGGCAAAACCTCGGAGGCGCTGGTCCCGGGTCTCCGCTTGCAGGATCCCGCTGAGGGTCGGAAGCAGCGCCTCCGCCTCTCCGACTCCGAAGGCGTCGATGAACGGGGCGAGGGGCTCGGGGTTCAGGAAAGTGACCGGCCCGCCGGCGATGACCAGTGGGTCCCGGGCGCTGCGATCCGCCGCCAACGCGGGGATGCCGGCGAGTTGCAGCATCTCGACGAGGTGGATGAGGTCGGGTTCGAAGGTGATCGAAAACGCCACCACATCGAAACCCCGTACGGGACTCCCGCTCTCGAGCGTACGAAGAGGAAGCCCGGTCCTGCGGTATTCGTCCATTTCGGCCCGGTCGGGAAGGAAGAACCGCTCGCTGGTCGTGTCCGGCAACAGATGAAAGAAGCGATGGACGGCCTGAAAGCCCACGTTGGACATCCCGAGCGCGTAGCGATTGGGGTAGCCGACGGCGACCCGGAGTCCCCGTTGGGTATCGCTTGCAGGCGGAACTCCCAGGCCGGCGTCCGCGTCTTCAAGCCAGGTTTCCCGAGCGCGCCTTTTCTCGGCCCGCTCCCTCAGAAGCCGGCTCATGCAGGGGCCGGTGGGGCCGGTGGGGCCGGTGACCGTTCCAGGAACAGGATGCGGGCGCAGACCTCGCAGGCCAGGATCGAGCGTCCCACGTGCATTTCCTCAAGGAGCTGGGGCCGTAGGCGCACGTTGCACCCGGTGCAGCGCTCATCCCTGACGGGCGCCACCGCGATACCGCGGCGGGCCTCGCGGAGTCGCTCGTAGCGGGACGCGATCTCCTCGGAAAGACCGGCAAAGACCGCCGCGCGCTGCTTGCGAAGCTGATCCCGCTTGTCTTCCTGTTGCCGGGCATGGGACCGGATGTCGGTCTTTCGCGTTTCCAGCACGGCGCCCCGATCCTGAAACGTTCGTTTGCTGTCGGCCAGCTTTTTTTCCAACTCGTCGGCCTTTTCCATGAGCTCGAGGATCCGGTCTTCGATCGTCCCGATTCTCGTCTTGGTGTTGGCGATCTGCTCTTGCAGTCCCTTGTATTCGACGTTGCTGCGCGCGCCGAGCAACTGCTCTTCGTACTTGTTGACGTTCGCCTCGGCTTCTTCGAGTTCGGTCTCGGCGTGCCGCCGTTCGGCCGCTGTCTCCTTGAGTTCCTCCTCCACCGCCATCACGTGGGATCGAGCCGCCTCGATCTCGGCGTCAATGCCCTCCAGGGTGCGGGGAACCTGCGCGAGTTCCCGATCGTAGGCGGCGAGCCGTATATCGAAGCCCTGAACTTCCCGGAGCGTCGCCAGCTCGGGGAGCATGGTTAACAGCCCGTCTCGGGGGGCGCGCTGCGCGCGATTCGGAGCAAGCGGACGGACGACCCGCGAACTCCGGGGTAACAGCGGCCGGTGGGCCCACCAGGACTCGAACCTGGGACCAACCGGTTATGAGCCGGCCGCTCTAACCACTGAGCTATGGGCCCGGCCGATCGAAGGGGCCCCGGCGCCGCTCATTCGGAGAATTGCCGCAGCTTGCGGGCACGCGCCGGGTGACGCAGTTTGCGGATGGACTTCGTCTCGATCTGCCGAATGCGCTCGCGGGTTACCTCGAACTGTTTTCCGACCTCTTCGAGGGTCTTTTCCTGGAGTCCTCCGAGGCCGAACCGGCTTTCGAGGACGGCTTCTTCGCGCGGGGTGAGGGTCTTCAACACGGCTTCGATGGTTTCCTGAAGCCGCTTGTTGATGACGAGGTCCTGCGGTGAGGGGGCGTTCGGATCCTTGATGAAGTCACCGAGATGGCCGTCGTCGTCCTCGCCGATCGGGGTCTCGAGCGAGATCGGTTCCTGGGCGATCTTCATGACCTTCCGCACCTTGGACGACGTCATGCCCATCCGTTCGGCGATCTCTTCCTGACGCGGTTCGCGGCCGAGCTCCTGCACCAGGCTCCGCTGGGTCCGGTGCAGCTTGTTGATGGTCTCGTGCATGTGCACCGGGATTCGGATCGTGCGGGCCTGGTCCGCGATCGCGCGGGTGATGGCCTGGCGGATCCACCAGGTGGCGTAGGTCGAAAACTTGTAGCCGCGGCGGTACTCGAACTTGTCCACCGCCTTCATGAGGCCGATGTTGCCCTCCTGGATGAGATCCAGGAACTGGAGCCCGCGGTTCGTGTACTTCTTGGCGATGGAAACGACGAGCCGCAGGTTGGCCTGCACGAGGTCCTGCTTTGCCAGTTGGGCGCGTTCCTCTCCAAGGTCGATGTTGGCGACGGCGGCTTCGAGCTCCGGCAGCACTTCCAGCCGTGCCGACTTGAGCTTCTTCGTGGTGCCGAATTCGGACATGACGTGGCCAGCGCGGTCGAGCGTGTCCTGCGCTTCGCGCTGTCGCCGCGTCACGTCGCGGCGGAGTGCGGTCTTGTCTTCGGCCGACACGTCTTCGGAAGCGTCGATCTCCCTCCGGAGAGCGGCGCAAACGTCGATTTCGCACGTCGCCTGGCCCGCTTCTTCGCAAAGGCCCTTGAGTTCTTCCATCCAGCGGCTGAGCAGGCCGTCGGTCGGACGCATGGTCCAGATGGCATGGCTCATCTCGATACGCGTGCGTGCGGCGGCGGTTGCCCGGCGCCGATAGTCACGGGTGCGGCGGGCCGCTTTTCGAAGCAGCGACACGCGCCTTCGATACAGCTTGTAGCACGCCTCCAGCCTGGAGATCGCCGCGAGGATCCGTTCGCGATGCTGGTCGTGGCGGATCGTGGTCCCGCCCTCGGCAACCTCGAAGTTCTCGCGAAGCTGCATGGTGTCGGCCTCGATCTGTGGCCGAAAGCCCTCGAGCAGTTGATTGATGATGTAGAGCCGTCTGGTGATCGCCCGCTTGGAACGGTTCTTCCCGCGCTCGATGCGCTTCGAGATCCGGACTTCACCCTCCCGGTCGAGCAGCGGGACGACGCCCATTTCGCGGAGATACATCCGCACCGGGTCGTTGGTGCGCTCGATGGCGCTCGGGGTCAGGTCGAGGGTGGCGCCGCTTTCGTCCCGGGATTTCTCGTATTCCGCTTCGGACTCGAAGATCGGGACACCCCATTCGGTCAGGCTTTCGAGAAACTCCTCGGGAGGGTCGTCGCCCCAGGCTTCCTGAACCTCTTCGGTGAGCAGATAGCCGCGGTCTTTTCCGAGCGCGACGAGCGCCTTGACCTCGTCGGTCTGGGCTTCGACTCCGAAATCACGGAGCAGCTCCAGGTCGAACCCGGGGGTTTCCGCGTGTTCCATGGCCATTCCTTCGGACGAAACTCGATCCTCAGACGGTGCGCGCTACCGGTTTGGGGTACCGCCGAAAGAGGAGGGGCGCCGGCCCTGTCATTTCCGGCTCCGCACGGGCAAGGTGGAGTGAGGCCGGCGCATCGGGGTTCGCCGGCCTTCGCATCGGGCCTGTTCGCATTGGGCCTGTTCGCATCGGGCCTATTCGCATCGGGCCTGTTCGCATTGAGCCTGTCGCGCTATCGGACGAAGAAATCCCGCTAACTCTCTGGACAGGTGTTTCCCGGCGGGAACGGACAGCAGGCGCGCGCAAGTTCAAGTCAGTCCGGCGTCCAGCCCGCGCGACTGCCGACCGGGCGGCGCCAAACAGCAACCCGGCACTCTAGCATGTACAAAGCTGTCACCCGTCATGGCCGAACCTGCGCGGGGGGGGTCAGCCCTGGTGGCTGTCCGGCGGCAAGGCTTCCTGAATCCGGTCGATCTCCTCGCTGACGCGCTGTAACTGCGACAGGGCGTCGGTGGCTTCGTCGCCACTGCCGCGGGCGGCTGTCCGGAGCTTTGCCTGCTGCTGCCGGAGCTTCAAAACCCGCAGCGCGTCGAGGCAGTCCTTCGGATTCTGCTTTTCGGTGTTGAGGCCCACGGCCTCCATCTGGATCTCGATCAGGAGGCGCTGCCGGTCGGACGCTTCGAGGGCCAGTTCCTTGAGCCGGCCGGCGACCCGGGCGCCGCCGGCGTCCGCCGCCTGCTTCAGATCGAGCAGGATCGACGAACTCGCGAAGCCCTCGAGTTCTCCCGGCTCCGCTTGCCGGAGCAGGTCCGCGACCTCGTCGGGTCTGGCATCCGCCCAGCGGATCAGGTCACGCTCGGCGGGGGTGGGTGACCTCCGGGGCGGAGCTGGCGGGGGCGGACTGCCGGGCGGCCCGCCACCTTGGGCCCGCGGCCTTCCGCCCCGGGGCCGGCCCCGGAGCCGCGCCATCTCTTCCCGGGCGCTCTCCAGCGAGAAACCGAGCGGCCCGGCGGCTTCGCCGAGCCATTCCTCCCGGTCGAGAGGGCTTGGCGCCCGGGCGATGATCTCGATGACCGCCCGGGCCGCCGCCGCCCGGCCGCCGCCGGCGGCGGAATGGGCTTGCTGGAGCGCCTCCTGGACGAGGAATTCCACGAACGCCGGAGCCGTCCGGATCGCCTCCCGAAAGTTGGCGGCGCCTTCTTCGCGGATGACATCGTCAGGGTCGCGCCCGCCGGAAAGGGGAGCCACCCGCACCCGGAGTTGCGCCTCGAGCAGGATCGGCAGGCTCGCGAAGGTGGCGCGTCTTCCCCCGGCGTCGGCGTCGAAGGCGAGCACGATGTCCTTGGCCTGGGACGCCAACAGCTTCGCGTGGTCGGGCGTGAGGGCGGTGCCGCACACGGCCACCGCACCCGCAATTCCCGCCTGCCAGGCCGACAGGCAATCGAAATACCCCTCGAACAGGATGGCGGTGCGCTCGCGGCGGATGGCGCTCCGCGCGCGATGCAAGCCGTAAAGGACGGAACGCTTCCGATACACGGGGGTGTCGGGACTGTTGATGTATTTCGGCTCCGACCCGTCGAGGCTCCGGCCGGCGAAGCCGGCGGCGCGCCCCTGGCCGTCAAGAATGGGAACGATGAGGCGGTTCCGGAAGAAGTCCCGGTGTCCGCCGCGGGGGGCCTCCCGCGTGAGTCCGGCTTCGATCAGGGTCGCGCGCGTGATCCCGGACTTTTCGAGGGTGGTCGTGAGGTCGTCCCAGCGGTCCGGGGCGAATCCCAGGCCGCACTCGGTGATCGTGCTTTGGGTGATGTCACGCTTCTTGAGATAGGCGCGCGCCCGGGCGCCGGCCTCGTTCCGCAGGGCGCGCTGGTAGTAGTCGAGCGCTTTGCGGTTGGCGGCCCGGAGCTTTTCGTCGCGCGACGCCTTCCTGGGGTCGGCTTCGGGAATCGGGATCCCGGCGCGGCGCGCCAGGTGGTTGAGAGCCTCGGGAAAGGAGAGGCCTTCGCGCTTCATCAGGTAACCGAAGACGTCGCCGCTCTCCTTGCAGCCGAAACAGTGGAAGAAACCGCGTTCCGCGTTGACGTGGAAGGACGGGGCCGTCTCGTTGTGGAACGGGCACAGCCCGGTGTAGCGCCCGGGTCCCGCCGGGCGAAGCGCCACCGCCTCCCCGATCACGTCGACGATGTCGCTCGATTCGCGAACCTGCTCCCGAAACGCCTCCCGCTCCACCATCGGGTCAGGATACCGAGGGCGGACCGATCGCGGAGGCGGGCTATTCCGCGCGGGGGTCAGACAACCCCGCTGGGGGCCCGGTGGGGGCCCGGTGGGGGCCCGGTGGGGGCGATGCCGGCCAGCCGTTCGCAGTCCGTGTCCGCCGATTCAAGCCCGGCGCCGTGCCGGCGGATCTTCGGACGGCCGCAGCAAATGAATCCATGACGACCGTGTCAATCAGGATCAACGGAATCCTCCCGGCGCTCACGCGGGTTCCACCACAGGCTGCTAGTAGAGCCCGAGGAACAGTTGCAGACCCTCGTCAATGGCCCGAATCTCGTCGGGGGAGACTTTTCCGAAGAGCCGGCGAATGCGTCGCTTGTCCACAGATCGCACTTGGTCCGTCAACGCCCAGGACACCTGGAGGAGACCGCTGGCGCCCGGGCGGAGCAACGGGTAGAGGGCGCCCTCGCCAGCCCTTCGAGAAACGGGCACCACGGCGACCAGGGGGAAGCGCGCTTCCGCCACCACCTCGGCATCACTCACCAGGACTGAGGGCCGGACTCCGCGCTGTTCATGTCCCAGCGTGGGATCAAGGTCCACCAGGACAACCGAGCCACGATCAAGGTTCAAGACTCGTTCGTCTGCCAGCCGCTACCGGGGTTCCACCGGACTGGTTCTCCACCGTCAAGATGGACCATTTCGGCGACGCTTTCGTCAGGCAGCGACGAGGCCCACTCATCGAATCCGGCGTCTGCCAACGCGGTTGCCTCCTCGTGCGGGTTTTCGAGCGAGCGGCGAAGAGCTTCCCGGCGCCGATGGCGAAGCTCTCGCTGTATCGCCTCCAACACAAAGCGGCTCCGGTTGCGCGCCTCGCGATCGACTTCAAGGACCACGGCTTCGGGAAGGGTGATGGTGACGCGCTGCATCACAAGAATCTTACTCTGAGTATGAGAATGCCGCCTCGTTCCATCGAGTCAGCCGGAACATGCAGAAGCGAGCGCCCGCATCTCCCCCCAAGCGACGTGCCACACTCCCCCGCCGATGAACGATGAATCCCTGCGCCGCCTGCTGAACGACATCGCCTCCGGCGAGGTGACGCCTCAGGAAGCGGAGCAGCGGCTGCGCTTTCCTTTTGAAATGGTCGGCGAGGACGGCAAGGCGCCTTTCGCGCGTCTCGACCACAACCGGGAACTCCGCCGGGGTTTCCCCGAAGTGGTGCTGGCCGAGGGAAAGACCACGGATCAGGTCGTCGCGATCGTTCGAGCGCTCTCGGAAACGGCCGGGCAGACCCTCGTGACCCGCATTTCGCCGGAAGCGGCGCGCGCCGTTGTGACGGACATCCCGGGTGCGGTCTGCCGGGAGGAGGCCAGGGCGGTGGTGGTTTCCCGCACTTCGCCCTCGCCGACGGGCGCCCGAATCGGGGTGGTTTCGGCGGGGACTTCGGACATCCCGGTCGCCGAGGAGGCGGCCCTCACCGCGGAGCTCATGGGCGCCGAGGTTCGGCGGACCTTCGATATCGGCGTCGCCGGCATCCAGCGGCTGCTCGCCGAAGCGTCGGGGTTCCGCGCGCTTCACGCGCTGGTGGTGGTTGCCGGCATGGAAGCGGCGCTGGCTCCGGTGGTTGCGGGTCTCGTTCCGTGCCCGATCGTCGCCGTCCCCACCTCAACCGGGTACGGAGCTTCCTGGGGAGGCCTCACCGCGCTGCTCTCGCTGCTCAACAGTTGCGCGCCGGGGGTCACCGTCGTCAACATCGACAACGGCTTCGGCGGTGGCTACGCCGCCGCCCTGGCGGTGGCGCATTTCCGCGGCCTGGAGTCGGAGCGGGAGGGCTAGCCCGTGTTTCTCATCCGCACAAGGGAACGCCGACCTCCGGCCAGTTGCTGTGAAAATGCAGTCGCGCGCGGGAACCCCACCGGTCCAGATGGTGCCGGCCGGCGGGACATCCGGAAGTGGAAGACGGTGCGGAACTCACGTTGGCATGGCGCAGCGTCATCGGCGCTGGTTTCGCGCTCCCGCGCGATGCCGGTCGGAGGCCCCCACCGGGAGAACTGGCCGGCGCTCCACGTCCCCGCGCTTCTTCGCGGTTGGCGATGCGTGATCTCGCTGCGCGTCGCGCAGCGGTGCGGGTGTGAACGCCCCCGCCGGGAGAACTGGTCGGCGTTCCCGGGCCTGTGCGCCATCCGCTCTGTCGAGGACTCGGCGCAACTTTCTTCGTCAACAGGTTGCGATTTTCGAGGGTGCGGTTCGGGCCGTGAGGGTTTTGCCACAGGCTGTTAAGGCTCCCGGCGGGGGCGCCCGAAGAGGAAGGCGGCCAGCGGAACCGGAAGGTATTCCGCGATCCGGACCCACGCGGGCAGCGTCCAGTCGAGTCCCACGGGGACGTTCCAGAAGGCGTGGTAGCTGAGCGCCACGGTCAGCGTCAGCGCCAGGCCGCCGGCCAGCAGTCCGCGGCGCTCGGGATAGAGGACGAGGAAGGGGAGCGACCACAGCAGGTACCAGGGGTGGGCTACCGGCGAGAGAAGGAAGGCGGCTCCCGCCAGGCTGCCGATCGCGAGCCCCGGGGGGCAGCGCCGGATGACCAGAACCGCACCCAGCAACAGCAGCGCCGCGAACGCCGCCGGGCGCGCGGCGTCCCCGAGGACGGCTTCCAGCGGGGAGAACAGGCTGTCGTTGAAGCGCCAGTGGCGGGCGTAGTGCCAGAGGCTCGCCCCGAACTCCTGGAATCTGGCGGCGACGCCGTCCGCCAGCCGCTCCGGCGTCAGGAAGGGCAGCAGGGCGAGGAGAACGACGCCGCCCGCGGCCCCCAGCGCCGCCAACCGGCGACGGCGATCCCCGGCACTCGCGCAGCACGAAGGGGATGAGCACGAACCCCGCGAACTTGGTCATTCCCGAGAGCGCGGCGAGCGCGGCGCCGCCCGCCGCCCGGCCCCGTTCGAGCGCCAGGACGGCCAGCAGGAGGAGGGTTACCGCGAGGGCGTCGCCGTGTCCGTTACCGGCGATCTCGGTGAGCGCCAGCGGATTCCAGGCGTAGGCCGCAACCAGCAGGGGATTCAACCCGCGTCGCCGGAGAAGTGCGATCAGGGCCACGATCAACGCCGCTTCGGCGAGGAGGAGCGCTGCCTTCAGGGCCATGACGCTCGGCGAGATCCAGCCCACGGCGGCGGCGAAGAGCTGGGCGAACGGCGGATAGATGGCGGGCAGCATCCAGTAACCGACCCGCTCCCGCAGCTCCGGGTGGGCCGCCGCGACCTCGGCCAGCGCCGGATCGTCGGGCGGCTGCGCCCAGGGGTCCTTGCCCTCGAGCACCACCTGCGCTTCCCAGGCCATCCGGTACACGTCGCCCGAGAGCGTGGGTGTCGTGGGCAGGAGCAACGCGCGGCTGAGCGCCGCGGCGACCAGCACGATCAGGAGCTGCCGCCGTCCGGGAGAGCTCTTTCCGCCAAGGGCTGAGCTGACCACGAGCAACAGCGGGACGAACAGCAGGGCGTGGACTCCGAAGTGCCACCAGAACCCGGCGGCGCTCTCGAGAACCGAGGAGAGCGCGCCCGCCAGCAGAACGTGGACTCCCCCGAGTCCCGCCAACGATCGCCAGTTCATGCGGCGGGGAGTATGGAACGCCGGCCGGTTCTCCCGGTAGGGGTCTCCAGGCCGGCAGCGGTCCGTCCGCGGCGGGGCGAATCCGCGACCCGCCGGCCCGGGTGGGGCGTCGCTACCGAGGGGGATCCCGCCCCGCGGGACCGCGAACTCTCGGGCCCCCCACGGGCCCGCGGCGTCACAATGCACTCCTTGTCCCTCGCCGATGCCGTCCTGACCACCTATTTCGTCGTCCTGCTGCTGCTCTCGATCTACGGCTCCCATCGTTACGTGCTCGTGTACCGGCTCAGCCGCTACGGCGCCCGGGCGGGAGCGGCCGCCGAACGGATGCGGATGCGCGGAGCTCCGCTTCTCGAGCGCGAGCCGCCGGCGGTGCTCATCCAACTTCCGGTGTTCAACGAGCGCTACGTGGTCGAGCGGTTGATCCGCGCGGTGGCGGCGCTCGACTATCCGCGCTCACGCCTCAGCGTGCAGGTGCTCGACGACTCGACGGATGACACCGGGACGATCGCCGACCGGGTGGTGGCGGAATGCGCGGCCGCCGGGCTCGATATCTGCCGCATCCACCGGACCGACCGCCGGGGCTTCAAGGCCGGGGCTCTGCAGGTGGGTCTCGACGCGTCGGACGCGCCGTTCGTGGTGATCTTTGACGCCGATTTCGTTCCCAAACCCGACTTCTTACAGGAGGCGCTCCCGTATCTGCTCGGCGACGAGCGGACCGGCCTCGTCCAGGCCCGCTGGGACCATCTGAACCGCGACTACTCGCTCCTGACCGACGTCCAGGCCATTCTCCTGGATGGGCACTTCATGACCGAGCACGGCGGGCGCCACGTCTCGGGTTGCTTTTTCAACTTCAACGGCACGGCGGGAATCTGGCGGCGGGCGGCGATCGAGGACGCCGGAGGCTGGGAAGGGGACACGCTGACCGAGGATCTCGACCTCTCCTACCGGGCTCAGCTTCGGGGGTGGCGATTCGTGTTCGTGCCCGAGATCGCAGCCCCGGCCGAGCTTCCGGTCTCGATGAACGCCTTCAAGGCGCAGCAGCGCCGCTGGGCTCAGGGATCGCTCCAGACCGCCCGGAAGTTGCTGCCGCAAATCCTGGCCTCCCCGCTGCCGCTGCGCGTCCGCGCGGAGGCGTTCTTCCACCTCTCGAGCAACCTTGCCTATCCGTTGATGGCGGTGCTGAGCCTGCTCATGGCGCCGGTGCTCTTCGCCCGGGTGAGCACCGGACTCCGGGAAATGGCGCTCCTCGACATTCCGATATTCGCCGCCGCCACCCTCTCGGTGGTGTCCTTCTATTCCTTTTCCCAGAGCGCCTGCTCCGGCTCCAGCCGCTGGGCGAGCGGGAGGGGCTCTGGCGCCGGGTGCGGGGAATTCCCCTGGCGCTCGCCGTGGGCATCGGCATCTCGTTCAGCAACGCGGCCGCGGTGCTTGCCGGCGTGGTGGGCCGGCCGACCCCTTTCGTCCGGACGCCCAAGTACGGCATTGCCCAGACAAGTGACAAGACAAGTGACAACTGGCGCGGCAAGTCCTACCGGATGCCCGCCGGCGCCATCCCGGCGCTGGAGTTCGGTCTGGGACTCGTGATGGCGGCCGCCACCCTCTACGCCGTCGTCGAAGGAGTGGCGGCCTCGGCGCCCTTCCTCCTGTTGTTTGCGTCGGGTTACCTCTATGTCGGAGGGTGCTCGCTCCTCGAGTCGCGCCGTTCCCACCCCGGCAAGATTTCGGTGACTGGATGAGCGCCCTGTCCGAGCGCGCCCTCTTCTTCGGGGCCGGGCTGGTGTTCGGGGTCCTGGTCGGATTCCTGGTCTCCGGGTCCTCCGGACCGCAGGCGCCCGCGGCGCCCCCTCCCGCGCCGGAGCCGGCACCGGCGGAAGTGGCCGCCGCTCCCGAGGCGCGACCCGTGAACCCGGATGCCCTCGAGGCTCTCCTCGACGCGGTCAAAGCGCGGCCCGAGGATCCGGCGGCGCGCGCCGCGGTCGGAGAGCTGTACCTGGACGCGCGGGATTTCAGCGAGGCGGTGTACTGGCTCCAGCAGGCGCGAAACCTCGATCCGTCGGACCTCGACATCCGCAGCCGCGTGGCGTTTGCCCAGCTCGGGGCCGGGGACGTGGCCGCGGCCGTCGCGGCCTTCGAGCGCGTGCTGGAAGAAGACCCGGAACACTTCGAGAGCCTGGTCGCCCTCGGCCAGGTGCGCCTCTTTGCGGAACAGGATCTGGAAGCCGGTATCGAGCTCTGGGAGCGCGCGATCGCCGCCGCGCCCGGTTCGCCCGAGGCGGCGGCGCTCCGGGCCCAGATCGAGTCGTTGCGGACAGCGCATCCGTAGGTCGCCCCGGTCCTCCCGGTGGGCGCCCGGCCCGGCGCAGCCTCGCGGTGGGGCACCGCGCCCGCCCGCCACTAAGATCAGGGCCCGGGCATGGTGCGTTTCCTCCAGATCCTTCTCGCCCTCTTCGCGGCGCGCCTGGTGTGGAAAGTCGTTCGGGCGCTGTTCAGCCGGCCCAAGAGCCCGCCTGCGAGCCCGCCTCCGACAAGTGCGGGCGGGGCCGAGCTGCGCGGCCGGGTGGTGGGATGCGAGCGGTGCGATCTGCACGTCCCCGAAGAACGGGCGGTCATCCGGGACGGTCGGACGTTCTGCTCGGAGGCTTGTGCCTCGCAGCCGCGGGGCTGATCGGGACCGTGACGGGAATACTTGAAACTTAGTATTTACAACTTGTAAAATAAGGGCTGTAGTGACGCAGAGCATTCCGGGAGACCATCAGAGCCAGGCGATCCATGCCGAGGTTCTGTCCGCGGCACGGCGCATTAGTGGTTCCGGAGACTGGACTTTCCGGCTCGGCGATGTGGTGCGCGCCCTGCCCTACCTGAACGAACGGTCCGTCCGGACGCACGTTGCGAGCCGGTGCTGTGTGAACGCTCCCCGGCACCATGCTCACCGATGGCCCTATTTCCTCCGTTTGCGAAGGGGTATCTACCGGATTGAGCCCGGGTTCCGTCAGGACCAACGCGAGTCCCGTAGTGGCGAAGAGCTTGGGGCGGCCGATCGGGTTGCCGAAGCGGGAATCGTCTACGACCCAACCGGCAGCGCTGAGCGGTCCGCCATTCACGCCGTGATCTCCAGGAGCGATGCGTGGTTCGTTGTCGAATGCCTCGAGGCGGCGGTGGTCACCCAGGGCCGGACGCTCGATGAAACCCTCGCCAACCTTCGGGAGGCGCTTGCGCTTCATCTTGACGAGGGCGAAATGGCGCGCTTGGGACTCTCCGCCGCTCCACGCCTTCTCGTGAGCTATGAGACAACGGCCTTCGCGGCCCTGATGCCCCGCCTTCGGCGCCTCACCTCGCGAGAGGTGCTGAAGATCCTGAGTGACCTCGGATTCGTGATCGCACAAATCCGCGGCAGCCACGCAAAACTCATCAGGGTGCCCAGCTCGGGCGAGCGGCAGGTGCTGACCGTGCCTTTGCACCCGGAAATCGCCTCCGGAACCTTGCGTGCGATATACCGACAAGCAACGCGTTTCGTGCCGGCTGCCGATCTCCGCAAGGGCTTCTTCTCGGAATAGCGCCTGCCGACATGACCTTTCCGCCGCGTATCGCTGTCGGCCTCCGCGTCTTAGTGGGCCGGGGTCGCTTGGCGGGCGTGGCAACGCTTCTCCTTGTGTTCATCCAGACCGAGCCCGCATCCACGCAGATCGTGCTGCGGGACGTGGCAATGGAGGCCGGTCTCTCCTTCCAGCACCAGCGGGGCGCCCGCGGCGACTGGCATCCGGTAGAGACGATGGGCTCTGGCTTGGCGGTGCTCGATTACGACGGCGACGGTGCGCCGGACCTCTTCTTCGTGCAGGGCGGGGGAAGTGCCCGGGACGGGCGGGCCGCCGGGGCTGGTGGGCGCGCTCTACCGCAATGAAGGCGACGGACGTTTTCGGGATGTAAGCGAGCCCGCCGGGTTCGGGATTCCGGCCCCCGCCGAGGGATTCGGCATGGGTGCGGTGGCCGCCGATTACGACAACGACGGGGACGCCGACCTGCTGGTGACGCGGGTGGGAACGGACCTTCTCTACGAGAATCGGGGAGACGGGACGTTCGGGCTCCAGGGCGCCGGGCTCCAGGCGGCGGGTTGGAGCGCGAGCGCCGCTTTTTCCGATCTCGATGGGGACGGTGACCTCGATCTCTTCGTGACGCACTACCTCGCCTGGTCTCCGGCGAACAACCCGGAATGCGCGCGGATGGTGTCCGGCGAGCGGGTCCGGTCCTATTGCCTCCCCGACGCCTTCTCGGGGGTGCCGGATCTGCTCTACGAAAACCGCGGCGACGGCTCGTTCCGCGACGTTTCCGAAGCTGCCGGAGTGGGGCTCCTGACCGGCAAGGGACTCGGCGTCCTCGCCGCCGACCTGATCGGGGACCCGCTTCCCGACCTCTACGTCGCGAACGACACGGTCCCCAACTTCCTCTTCGAAAACCTGGGCGGACTCCGTTTCCGGGAACGGGGCCTGCCGGCCGGCCTCGCCTACGACGGAGACGGGAATGCCCTCGCCGGGATGGGGATCGCGGCGGCGGACATCGAATCCGACGGGGACCTCGATCTGTTGGTCACGAACTTCCAGGGCGAGGCGAACAACCTCTACGTTTCCGACCGGCACGGGGTGTTCCGCGACGTTTCCTTTCTTTCCGGAGTGGGGCGGCCGTCGCTCGACTGGCTGGGGTTCGGCGCCGTGTTCGCGGACCTCGACAACGACGCCGCGCCGGATCTGTGCATCACGAACGGGCATGTCCTCGACAACGCGCCGCTTCTCTACCCGGGAACGGAATACCGCCAGCGGGACGTCTGCTTCCGAAACCTGGGCGGTTCGTTCGAACCGGTGGCGCTCGGGCTGCCGCCGGCGGTGGGCCGGGGCCTGGTGGCCGCGGACTTCAACGCCGACGGCCTGCTCGATCTCGCGGCCTCCCGCTCGGGCGGCCGCGCCGCGCTCCTCCAAAACGGCTCGGACCCGGCTCCGCGGGCCCGTGCTGCGGCTGGTGGGACGGACGTCCAACCGCGACGGGGTCGGCGCCGAGGTGGTGGTGGAGCGTGCCGGGAAGCCGCAGCGCGCCGTGGTCACCGCCGGCTCGAGCTACCTGTCGTCCGGTGCGCGCGAAGTCTGGATCGGTCTTGCTCCCGGAGTGCCCGACTCGGTTAGGGTGCGCTGGCCGACGGGAGCCGAACAGTCGGTGCCGGTAGACGGGGCGGGCGCGTTCCGGGTCGTCGAAGAAACCCCCGCGCCTCGCGACTGAAGGGACAAGAAGGGAGAAGGGAGAAGGGAGAAGAAGATGCGCTCAAAGGCGACTCATTCAGGCGGTGGACCTGCATGCCGCGGGCGAACCCGGGAGGGTGATCGTCGGTGGCGTCCCCGATGTCCCCGGCGAGACGATGTTTCGGAAGATGCAGTACCTGGAGCGCCACGCCGACGGCCTCCGCAAACTCATGCTCCGGGAGCCCCGGGGCTATCCGGCGGCCAACTGCAACCTGGTGCTGCCTCCCACCCATCCCGATGCGGACGCCGGCTTCGTGATCATGGAGCAGACCGAGTACCCGCCGATGTCGGGGACGAACACCATCTGCACCGTCACCGCGCTCATCGAGACCGGCATGGTGCCGGCGGTCGAGCCGGTGACCGAACTCACCCTGGAGACCCCGGCGGGGCTCATCCAGGTGCAGGCAAGCGTCGAGGGCGGCAAGGTGACCCGGGTGACTCTCGAGAACGTGCCCGCCTTCCCGCCCATCTGGGAGCGAAGATCGAGGTGCCGACCTTCGGCGAGGTCGAGGTGGACGTCTGTTGGGGGGGCATGTTCTACGCGATCGCCGACGCGGCCCGCTTCGGGCTCCGCATCGCGCCGGAACACGGGCGCGAACTGGCCCGGGTCGGGGCGATGGTGAAACAGGCGGCGCGCGAACAGCTCGAAGCGGTCCACCCGGAAAACCCCGAGATCCGTCAGGCGAGCATCGGGCAGCTCACCGGGCCCTTCGACCCCGAAACCCGGACCGCCGCGAACGCGGTGTCGGTGGCCGTGGGCGAACTGGACTGGAATCGTCCCGAGACCTGGACCGGCGCGCTGGACCGCTCCCCCTGCGGGACGGGGACGTCCGCCCGGATGGCGGCGCTCCACGCGCGGGGTTTGCTCGGGATCGGCGAGGACTTCCATCACTTCGGACCGGTGGGGACCGAGTTCGTGGGGCGCCTGATCCGGACCACGACGGTTGGCGGGGTCCCGGCAGTGGTCCCGACGATCAGCGGGACCGCCTGGATCACGGGGATCGCCCAGTACTCCGGTGGATCCATCGGATCCCTTCCCGGAGGGCTTCACGGTCGGGGATATCTGGTAGGAGTGGGCGGGGCCGTGGGGCTCGCCCGGTGTACGCCCCACGTGAGGGTGGAAGGCGAGACCTTCGTCGGCCTCGGGCGGTCGATTCCGGCCGGAGGCCGGCGCTCCAAGCCGTCCTCGCGCTCTTGCCCCGTTGGCTGGACCGGCGTCATTAGTGCAGGTTTCGCGCTCCCGCGCGATGCCGGTCGGAGACCGGCGCTCCAGCTCTTGCTGCCGTTGGCAACACGCGTTTCGCGACGGTGTTGGGACGCGGTGCGGGTGTGAAGGCGGGGGGCTGTGCGGTGCGGGACTCCCGTTGGCTGGGCCCGGCGTCATTGGTGCAGGTTTCGCGCTCCCGCGCGATGCCGGTCGGAGACCGGCGCTCCGTTGCGCGCCGTCCTGCCTTGAGGGGTACGCGCCGAGAAGGGAGCCATCCTGCCGGTTGGGGTCTGCGCCGCCGCGGCCCTGCGGGCCGCTGTGCCGGGCCCCACCGGGAGGACTGCCCAGAGGTCGGCGTTCCCTTGCCTGCGGGACGTGGTGCCGGGGTGAACAGCGGCGCTCCTGCTGCCGCGCGCGCGTTGCGCGGGTTGGCGATGCGCGATCTCACTGCGCTTCGTGCAGCGGTCCCGGCCAGTTCTCCCGCTGCCGGCGTGAACACTGGCGCTCCGCTCAACATGCCGATTTTGGGGGCCGCGCGGCGCGGGGGACTACAATCGCCGGTTACCCATCGGGGCAGCAGCAGGAGGATCCTCTACGGCCATGGCAAACACGATTCGTCTCTCTGCCGGCAGGCTTTCTGACCGGCTCTTTTTCTTTGGTGCGCTGATGTGCGCCGGGGTCTTGCTCGCCGGGTCCGCCACGGCGCAGGAACCTGCGGAGCTCGTGGTGGATCCGCCGGAACTGACGCTTGAGGTCGGGAAGAGCGCCCAGCTCACCGCGCACCGTCAAGGATGCCGACGGAAACACGCTCGAGCGCGGCGTCGTCTTCTTCTCCCGCGCCCGGCGGTTCGTGGGAGTGAACCCCGCGGGGATGGTGGAAGCCCACCGGCCGGGGGACCAGACCCTGATCGCGATGGTGCCGGCGGACCCGGACGCCATGGACCGGCGCGCCGAGCCGGCGCTCATGGTCGAGATCGCGGTGCGGGTGCCGTGGCCGCCCCTCGCGAGCGTCGAGATCGCGGCGCTCCCGGCAAGCCTCTACGCCGGCACTTCGCTCCGGGTCAGCGCTCTCGCCCAGGACACGTTCCGGCGCTGAGCGCAAGCCCGACTTCGGGTGGTCCTCGAGCGACGCTTCGGTGGCGACCGTCAGCGAGCACGGAGTGCTCATGCTGCTGGGCGAAGGCTCCGCGACGATCTCGGCGAGCGCCGAATCGGTGAGCGGCGAGGCGGCGATCTCGGTGAGCGCCAACCCGGCGGTTCGTCTCGACGTCTCCGCGAGCGAAGGGGAAGTGCGGACCGGGGACGTGGTCTGGTTCAGCGCCCGCGCCCTCGACGCGAGCGGCAACGAAGTCCCGGACTATCCCCTGCAGTACGCGGTCTCCACTCGCACGCCCGACACCCTGGTGGCGCCGGGTGCGGCCGCCTTCGTGGAGCCCGACGGCGCCTTCGTGGCCGAGCGTCCGGGTCTCCACACGGTGGTGGTCTCCGGAGGATCCTTCACCGCGCGGGAAACGATCCGCGCCACCGCCCGGAACGTGAAGAAGGACTGGGAAGTCGTGGGCCGGGGGCCGGTCCGTGACCGCCACACCTCGGACCTGTGGGTCTGGGAAGGCGCTGACGGCCGGGATTACGCGATCACCGGAACCTGGGGCGCCGACGGGCACGCCTACTTCTGGGACGTGACCGATCCGTCCAGCATCCATCTGGTGGACACCGTGCGGGTGGACGCCCGCACCGTCAACGACGTCAAGGTCTCGCCCGACGGGAAGTTCGCGGTCCTCAGCCGCGAGGGAGCCTCGAACCGGAAGAACGGGCTGGTCGTGCTCAATGTCGAAAACCCCACGAACGGGGTGAAGATCATCGCGCGCTACGACGATCAGTTGAGCGGGGGCGTCCACAACGTGTTCGTGGCTGAGAACCACATCCTGGCGCTTTCCGCCGGACGCCGTTACGACATCCTGAACGCCGAGGATCCGACGAACCCCTACCGGGTTGGACGTTTCGAGATGGACACCCCGGGTCACGGCATCCACGACGTCTGGGTGCAGGACGGCATCGCCTGGTCCTCGAACTGGACCGACGGAGTGGTCGCGGTGGACATCGGCGGCGGCGGCCAGGGCGGCGCCCCCAACAACCCGGTGATGATGGGGAGCTTCAAGTACCCGAACGGCTGGAACCACGCGGGCTTCCCCTACCGGAGCGAGTCCACCGGCAAGCTGATGGTGTTCGCCGGGGACGAAAGCTTCCCCTGGAGCTTCGACCCCGACGGGAAGCTTCCCGACCGGGCCGCCGGCTGGATCCATATCGCCGAGTGGGACGAGTCCGGTGGGGAAGGCCGGGAAGTGGCCCGCTACCAGGTGCCCGAGGCCGGTAGCCACAACCTCTGGGTGGAGGACGACGTCCTCTACGTCGGCTACTACAACGGTGGCCTCCGGGTGGTGGACGTTTCCGGCGACCTGCGCGGCGACCTGTACCAGCAGGGCCGGGAGATCGCCTTCTTCGAGCCGACCGATCCCGACGGCTACAAACGAAACGCTCCCTTCACCTGGGGTCCCCAGCCCTTCAAGGACACCATCTTCTTCACCGACTTCAACTCGGGGCTGTGGGCGGTAAAGCTCGTCGACCCGGAGACTCCGCGCAACATGGGAGAACCCAACTGATGTCTTCCCGTCGCTCCTGGCGCCTCGCGACTTCCTTCCTGCTGTTCGCTCTCGGCTTCGCGCCGCTCCTGAGCGCCGGCGAGGATCTGGAGCCGCCGAAGCGCAACTACTTCGTCTATGTGTGCGCGGAGTCGGATGACACCGTGCATCTGCTTCGCTACGGCCCCGGCGGGCTCGAGGAGATCGACGAGATTTCGGTCGGCAGCTTTCCGACGGAAACCGAGGGCCCGCACGGGATCAACGTCTCGCCCGACGGGCGCTACTGGTTCTTGTCCATCGCCCACGGGATGCCCTTCGGTGCGGTGCACAAGTACGAGACCGGAACCAACGAATGGGTCGGAGACGCCACGCTCGGGATGTTCCCGGCGACCATGGACGTCTCGCCGAGCACCGGGCTGCTCTACATCGTCAACTTCAACCTCCATGGCGACATGGTCCCGAGCACCATCTCGGTGGTGGAGACGGGGACCATGATCGAGGTGGCCACCATCGACACCGGGGTCATGCCGCACGGAGCGCGGATGAACGCGAAGGGCGACCGGCTTTACTCGGTGAACATGATGGACGACGAGCTTGTCGAAGTGGACACCATGCGCTTCGAGATCGCGCGCCGGTTGGCGCTCGGCACCGACCCCGGCGCCCACGCGCAGATGGGCCACGGCGACATGGCCGATATGGACGGTATGCGGATGCCGGTGGTCAAGCCGACCTGGGCCACCAGCCCTTCCCCCGCCGGGAAGGTTTACGTGGCGGGGAACGGCGACAGCGCCATCTACGAGGTGGACGTAGCCGAATGGAAGGTGTCTCGCCGGTTCGACGCCGGGCCCGGCCAGAACCCCTACAACCTCGCGATCACCTCCGACGGCTCGGTGCTGATCGCCACCTACAAGTCCGGCAAGAAGGTCGGCTTCTGGGATCTCATCAGCGGCGAGCTGATCGCCGCGCCCGAGACCTCGCGGCGGATTCCCCACGGGGTGGTGGTGTCCGACGACGACCGCTACGCCATCGTGACCCTGGAAGGGGTCGGGGGCGAACCGGGAACCGTGGAGGTCTACGACATCGGAGCCGCTCAGCGCGTCTCCCAGATCGACGTCGGCAAACAGGCCGGCGGCATCATCTACTGGAAGGGCGAGCCGTAAGGCCTCGCTGAGGAGGAGAGGAAACAATGACTCTCAGGAATTCGAACCCATGGCTGCGGCTGTCCGCCGTCCTTCTTTGTGCTCTGGTGGCGCCCGGATTTGCGCTTGCCCAGGAAGAAGAAGCCCAAGGAGAGGAAACCGAAGTTGGCCCGCAGCCCGCTGAACTCATCATCACGCCGTCCGAGGTCGAGCTCGAGGTCGGGGACACGCTGACGCTCCAATCCGAGGTCCGGGACAGCGAAGGCAACCCGATGGACCGCGCCGTGGTCTTCTACTCGCGCCGCCGCCGGGCGGTGGGCGTGAACCCCGCGGGGATGGTCGAGGCCTACCAGCCCGGCGAGCACACCCTGATCGCCATGGTGCCGAAGGATCCAGAGGACGTCCACCGGCGCGCCGAGCCCGCGGTCACGGTGGAGATCGCGGTAACCATCCCCAACCCGCCGGTGGCTACGGTCGAGGTAGCCAACATGCCGGGGCCACCTCTACGCGGGGACCGAGATCGGGCTCCGTTCGGTGGTCACCGACATCTCGGGCGCCATCCGGAACGACGTGGAAGTGGGCTGGACGACCGCCGATTCGTCGGTGGCGAGCGTGGATTCCCTTGGGGTGCTCACCCTGATGGGCGCCGGCCGAACGACCCTCACCGTCTCCGCCGAGGAGGCGTCGAGCGACGCCGCGATCGAGGTGCTCGCCAACCCAGTGGCTTCGATCACCCTGAGCGGGGCGCCGGATGACGCGGTGCGGACCGGGGACGTGGTGTTTTTGGAGGCGAGAGTGATGGACGCTTCCGGAAACGAGGTGCCGGATTACCCGGTGCAGTTCGCGACCTTCGGGGTCCCGACGGACGGCATCGTGGCGCCGGGCGCCATCGGCCAGGTGGACGAGGCGGGCGCCTTCGTGGCGGAGCGTTCGGGCACCCACACCGTGATCGCCGACGGCTTTCACCGAGTCGGCAAGCGCGACGGTGGCGGTGGTGGCGCGGAAGGTGCGGAAGGATGTCGAGATCGTGGGGCAGGGCCCCGTCCGCGACCGGCGCACCTCGGATCTGTGGGTCTGGGAGGGCGTTGACGGCCGGGACTACGCCGTGACCGGGACGCACAGCGCCGACGGGCACGCCTACTTCTGGGACGTCACCGATCCCTCGGCGATCAGCCTCGTCGACACGGTGCGGGTGGACGCCCGGACCGTGAACGACGTGAAGGTCTCGGAGGACGGGAAGTTCTGCGTGATCAGCCGGGAGGGCGCTTCGAACCGGAAGAACGGGCTCGTGATCCTGGACGTGAGCGACCCGCAGAACGGGATCGAGGTGATCGCCCGCTACGACGACCAGCTCACCGGCGGGGTCCACAACGTCTTCATCGCTGAAGAACACATCTACGCACTCTCGGCGGGACGCCGCTACGACATCCTGAACGCCGAGGACCCGGAAAATCCCTACCGGGTGGGGCGTTTCGAGATGGACACCCCGGGCCACTCGATCCACGACGTGTGGGTCCACGAAGGGATCGCCTATTCGTCCAACTGGAACGACGGCGTGGTGGCGGTGGACGTTGGCGGCGGCGGCAAGGGCGGCGCCCCGAACAACCCGGTGCTACTGGGGAACACCCCGTATCCGAGCGGCTGGAACCACGCCGCCTATCCCTACCGGAGCAAGTCCACGGGCAAGTTCCTGATGATCGGGGGGGACGAGGCGTTCCCGTACCAGACCATGCGCGAGGAACGCACCCCGGGGCGGGCGGCCGGCTGGATCCACGTCTTCGAATGGGACGAGTGGGACAGCGCCCGCGAGGTGGCCCGCTACCAGGTGCCCGAGGCCGGGACCCACAACCTGTGGGTCGAGGACGACATTCTCTATATCGGCTACTACAACGGCGGCCTGCGGGTGGTGGACATCTCCGGCGAGCTGCGAGGCGACCTCTACCGGCAGGGCCGCGAGATCGCGATGTTCCGTCCGTTCGACCCCGAAAGCCGGGTCCCGAACGCGCCGATGGTCTGGGGACCGCAGCCCTACAAGGGCCACATCTTCGTCGCCGACATGAACTCGGGACTCTGGGCGGTGAAGCTCGTGGACCCCGAACCGGTGAACATGGGAGAGCCCGAGTAGGGAAAGCTCAGACGGGGATCGCCCGCCGTCAGGGGGTGATCCCCGCGTCCTGCGGCTCAGCCACCTGGCAGCGCGGTAGCGGGAACGCCGGTGTTCACGCCCCCACCGGGAGAACTGGCCAGCACCGTTGCACGAAGCGCAGCGAGATCGCGCATCGCCAACCGCGAAGAAGCGCGGGGACGTTGGAGCGCCGGTCTCCGACCGGCATCGCGCGGGAGCGCGAAACCAGCGCCGATGACACTTGCCCCCTGTGGTGCCCGTCTGCGGGCCGTTCCGGCGACGGCCGTCAGGACAACAGCTTCACGAAATGCGATGATTGCTGCTTAAACAGCCTGTGGTGAAACTCCCGTGAGCGCCGGGTCGGTGGGCGCCCGCCGACGAGCCGTGAGGGAGGAATACCGGGTGTCTTCGACCGAAACGCAAGAAGAACGGAGCGAGCGGAGTGGTTCGGGCGGGATGATCGCCGGCCGACGCCGCGTGGGTTTTGCCACAGGCTTTAATGAACAGCGCTCCGTACACCATCCACCGGTAGATGCCCACCTCGCGCTCAGCAATCTCAAGCCGCAGATCGGCCAAGTCCTGTTTAGTGGCGAAGTTCGCCGGATCCGTTCTCATGGCTGCATTTTGGACATGGGCTGAACCAGCGCCACCACCGACGAAACCTGCGAGCGCCTCCACCGTACACGTGCTGTGTCGCGCTCGCGAGGCGCGTATATTCCCTAGGTATGGGGGACCGCATTCCGGCCCTCGCTGCTCCATGACCCGAACCTTCCGCCCCCACCTCATTCCCGTTGCCGCCGCCGCGCTGCTCCTCCTCGCCCTCCCCGCGTTCGCGCAGGAAGAGGAAGCGGAAACCGGCCCGCAACCCGCCGAACTCATCATCACCCCGTCCGAACTCGAACTCGAGGTCGGGGACAAGCTGACGCTCGAGGCAGAAGTCCGGGACAGCGACGGCAACCCGATGGACCGCACGGTGGTGTTCTATTCGCGCCGGCGCCGTTCGGTCGGCGTCAACCCGGCGGGTATGGTCGAGGCCTACCAGCCCGGCGAGCACACCCTGATCGCCATGGTGCCCAAGGATCCGGAGGACATCGATCGCCGCGCCGAGCCCGCGGTCATGGTCGAGATCCCGGTGACGATCCCCAACCCGCCGGTGGCTTCGGTGGAGGTCGCGAATCTTCCCGGCCACCTCTATGCGGGAACCGAGATCGGCCTCCGCCCCCTGGTCACCGACATCTCGGGCGCCGTCCGGAACGACGTGGAAGTGGGCTGGACTACCGTCGATTCATCGGTGGCGAGCGTGGATTCCCTCGGGGTGCTCACCCTGGTGGGCGCCGGGCGGACGACCCTGACGGTCGCCGCCGAGGAGGCTTCGAGCGACCGGGCGATCGAAGTGCTCGCGAACCCGGTCGCCTCGATCGCACTGAGCGGGGCGCCGGCCGCGGCGGTGCGGACCGGGGACGTGGTGTTCTTCGAGGCCAGGGTTACGGATGCCTCCGGGAACGAGGTGCCGGACTACCCGGTGCAGTTCGCCACTTTCGGGATTCCGGCGGATGGGATCGTGGCGCCCGGGGCCATCGGCCAGGTCGATGAAGAGGGCGCCTTCGTGGCGGAGCGGTCGGGAACCCATACGGTGATCGTGGACGGGTTCACCGACTCGGCGAGCGCGACGGTCGCCGTCGTGTCCAGGAACGTGAGGAAGGACGTCGAGGTCGTGGGACGGGGCCCGGTCCGCGATCGCCGCACCTCGGACCTCTGGGTCTGGGAGGGCACCGACGGCCGGGACTATGCCGTGACCGGGACCCACAGCGCCGACGGCCATGCCTATTTCTGGGACGTCACCGATCCCTCGGCGATCTCGCTCGTCGACACGGTTCGGGTGGACGCCCGGACGGTGAACGACGTGAAGGTTTCGGCGGACGCGAAGTTCTGCGTGATCAGCCGGGAAGGCGCCTCGAACCGGAAGAACGGTCTGGTGATCCTCGACGTCAGCGACCTGCAAAACGGCATCGAGGTGATCGCCCGCTACGACGACCAGCTCACCGGCGGGGTCCACAACGTCTTCATCGCGGAAGACCACATCTACGCGCTTTCGGCGGGACGGCGCTACGACATCCTGAACGCCGAGGATCCGACGAACCCGTATCGGGTGGGCCGTTTTGAGATGGACACCCCCGGGCATTCGATCCACGACGTGTGGGTCCACGAGGGCATCGCCTATTCGTCCAACTGGAACGACGGGGTCGTTGCGGTGGACGTGGGCGGCGGCGGCAAGGGAGGGCGCGCCCAACAATCCGGTCATGCTCGGGAAGACCCCATATCCGAGCGGCTGGAATCACGCCGCCTATCCCTACCGCAGCAAGTCCACCGGCAAGTTCCTGATGATCGGGGGCGACGAGGCGTTCCCGTACCAGTTGATGGAGGACGCGCGGGCCCCGCGCCGGGCGGCCGGCTGGATCCACATCTTCGAGTGGGACGAGTGGGAGAGTCCCCGCGAGGTGGCCCGCTACCAGGTGCCGGAGGCCGGAACCCACAACCTGTGGGTCGAGGACGACATCCTCTACATCGCCTACTACAACGGCGGCCTGCGGGTGGTGGACATTTCCGGCGAGATGCGAGGTGACCTCTACCGGCAGGGCCGCGAGATCGCGATGTTCCGCCCGTTCGACCCGAACCCTGAAGCCGAACGCACCGTTCGTCTGGGGACCGCAGCCCTACAAGGGCCACATCTTCATCGCCGACAACACCTCGGGGCTCTGGGCCGTCAAGCTCGTGGACGCCGAACCGGTGAACATGGGCGAACCCCGGTAAGGGGAAGGAATCAGGCCGGCATCGCCCGCCGCGCGGCGGGCGATCCCCGCGCCATGCGCCTCACCTGGACGGCGCATCGGGCAGGGGAACGCCGACTTCCGGGCAGTTGCTGTGAAAAAGCCCTCGCGCCGGAATGCGAACCATCGAGATGGCGCCGCTGGCAAGGGAACGCCGACCTCTGGTCGGCACAGCCCGCCGTAGGCGGGCGGCAGGGAAGGACCCCGAGTTCAGGGGTGGTTCGCCTCTCGGCCGCGACCCGGGCGTTCAGTGACATCCGGACGGCTGCGCGGCACACGCCTTTCGCTGCGCTCCGCGCAGCGGTGCCGGCCCCCACCGGGAGAACTGGCCGGAGGTCGGCGTTCCCGTGCCTGCACGTCGCTCTGCCTGGTGGCCGGGGTGCCGAGATCCACGTTCCACTGGCCGAGGTCCGCTTTGCGGGTCGCGAGGGTCGGCCAAATCCGCTTTTTCTCGTTCCGCCTGGTGGTTGAGGACGCCATCGAAACCGTGCCCGCGGTCGGGGCCGCAATTGGCCATCGCGGGTTTGCGATCGGGTTCAGCTCGTGAACAAGAAGCCGAACACCGCTATCACGCCGTGATGAGATGCCATGGTGCCGAGAAGTACGTGCCCCAGTACCTTCAATCCCATTCCAGCGGCACGATACAGCCATTTCCGGATCTGTTTCGGCGGGATCCCCCCCGCCTTATTTTTTTTCGCCTTGGGCCGCGACGGTATGCGTCCATCTTTGTGACGAACTCCGTCAAGCGTCCACTTCCGATTCGCTGTTCGTCGAACCGGCGTCCTGATGTCGGACCGCTTTCCCTGGCAGCGAACAGTTGCGCATCTCCAACAGGACGGCTGAAGCTTGCGGGGGCCGAAACGGCTTTCCGAAAACCATGGTTCGATATATATCGCTGCTTTGCTCCGCACTCTAGCAACCTGGTGGACAACAGTCACGGGGCTGCGTTTCGGGCCGCGATCCATCCCGGCTGAACCGCGCCGCTGCGCGTCCGCTCATCGTTGCGCTTCAGTCGGAATACACTCGGTATTCCTCCCCTCCCCTCGCGCGCCTTGTCAGCCGGCGCCCTTCGCCGGCCTCGGCGCTCACGTGACCCTATCCACAGGCTGCTCGCGACATGGCCATCGGCGCCCCGCGTCCACGCGGGCACGGAAGATGTCGCCTTCCTCGGGCGGTCTCGGGGTCGTCGGCGTCGTGGCCGGAGGCGGGGCGCCGATGGTGGCTCCGACGGCCTTCCGTTCGGGGGGCGGGTGAAAGGCGCGCGTCGCTCGAGGCTCGGGAAGTCCCTCCGGGGGATGCGGCATCCGAAGACAGGGGCGTCTTCCGTTCCCCCTAGACGGATGTTCCGATCCGATTCTTCCCCCGCTGCGCGGCGGCCTCGCTGTGGAAAAGTCGGCGCGAAGATGGCCGGTGGCGGACGGAGCGTATATCATTCCCGTGCACGGAGGGACCGCCACACTGGCCCTCGCGAAACCATGAACCCGAACTTCCCGCCTCCACCTTCGATTCCGTCGCGGCCGTCGCGCTGCTCCTCCTCTCCCTGCCCCCGTTCGCGCAGGAGGAGGCCGAGTAGCCAGCGGCCCTCCGATCCCACCGAACTCGTCATCACCCCGAGCGAAACGGACGCTTGGAGGTGGGAGCGTAACGCCACCGCCAGGGCTGAGGTGCGCGACGCCGACGGCAACGCCCATGACCGCACCGTGGTTCTTTTCGCGGAGCGCGCCGCTCGGTGGGGTGACCCCGCCGGGATGTGGAGGCCTTTCGGACCGGCGAGCAACCGCGGATCGCCATTGTGCCGAGGAAACCCTGGAGCACACCGACCGCCTCGCCGAGTCGGCCGTCCATGGTGGAGATTCCGGATGACGATCCCGAACCCGCCGGGGTGGCGTCGTAGGCGTCACGAACGTTCTTGCCCGGCCATCTCTACGGCCGGACCGAGATCGGCCCGGCCTCCTGCTCGCTGGTCACCGACACCGCGGGCGCACCCGCGACGACGTGGTGTCCCGCTGACAACAGCGCGATCCGTCGGTGGCCGGGGCTGGATGCTCACGCTGGCGGGCCGCCGGCTCGGACGACCTCACGGTGTCTGCCGAGGAGGCTTCGACCGGATGTCGGGATCGAGTGTGCTTTCGAAAACCCGTCGCCCTCGACACCCTTACCGGCGCGCCGCGGATGTTGTGCCATACCGGACGTGTGTGTTTTTCGAGCGAGCGCGAACCGAGACCGCTCCGGTAACGACTTCGGTGCCGGACTATCCCATTCAGATTCGCGACCCGTTCGGTATTCCTGCGGACGGGATCGTGGCGCCGGGGCGCCATGGCCAGGTGGACGAGTCCGGGAGCGTTCGTGGCGGCGCGCTCGGGGACGCACAAAAGCACAACCGTCTCGCCCGCACGGATTCACGCGTCGGTCGAGCGCCACGTGCGGTGGTGGCGCGGAACGGGTCGGAAAGACGTGGAGATCTGGGGCAGGGCCTGTCCGCGACGTGTTTACACCTCGGACCTCTGGTCTGTGGAGGGCATCGACGCCGGTACTAGCGTTCTCAGGACCTTGGGCGGCCGACGGCACTCCTATTTATGGGACGTCACCGATCCCTCGCTATGGCGATGATAGACACGGTGCGGTTGACGCCCGGACCGTCAACGACTTGATGTCTCCGAAGAGGAAAGTTTGCGTGGATCAGCCGCTAGGGCTCCTCGACCGAATAACGGGCTTGTGATCCTCGACGGCAGTCGATCCGCAAAACGGGATCGAGGTCATCGCCCTCTACGACGACCCACTCACCGGGGGGTCCCAACAACGTCTTCATTTCCGAGGAGCACATCGTACGCACTCTCCGCGGGCGCGTTTTCGACATCCTGACCGCCGAGGATCCGGTCGCCAAACCCCTACCGGTCGGGCGTTTCGAGCTGGACACCCCGGCCACTCCATCCACGACGTTGGGTGGTGACGGATCGCCTACCACCTCGAACTGGGCATGACGGAAATCGTCGTCGGTGGACGTGGGCGGCGGCGGCCATGGGCGGGCGCGCCGAACACACCCGGGCTGCTGGGTAGCGCCCTGCCGCATCCGAGCGGCGGGAACCACGCGCCTATCCCTATAAGAGCAGTCCACGCGTCAATTTCCTTATGATGGCGGCGACGAGGCGTTCCCCTACCAGAAGACCATGGTTCTATGAGGGGACGCGGATCGGGCGCCGTGCTGATCCAAATCTTCGAGTGGGACGGAGTGGGAAGAGGCCCGGAGGTGGCGCTCGTACAGGTGCCGGAGGCCGGAACCAAAAACCGTGGTTCGAGGACGGATCCTCTACTTCGCTATTACAACGGTGGTCTGCGGGTGGTGGACATCTCGGGCGACTGCGGGGAACTCTACCGGAGGGGCCGGAGATCGCGGTCTTTCCGGCCGCAGGATCCTGAGAGCTTCATCCCACCGCTGGCCGGATGGTCTGGACCGCAGCCCTACAAGGACGCCATCTCGTGGCCCGACAACCATTCCGGGGCTCTGGCGGTGAAGCTGGTGGACTCCGGAGCCGTCGTAAACCTGGGAGAAGTCCGCAGTATAAAGGTACAGCGCCGCCCACCTCCGATCCGCGCATCTCCCCGCGCAGTTTCTTGGAGACGATGAGCCGCGCCCGGTTCCACCCCCTCGCCCCTCCAGGGGGGCCCCATGGCAGACCGCTGAAACGCAGCCTGGTGCTGACCTGTGCGCGTCCGCGCCCCGGCTTCGACCTTCCTCCCATTAGTTGTATACCCGTGCGCGATGCAGGGGGCATGGTCGCTGCGGAACTGCCGGTCGCGCATTTTCGCCGTGAGGTTTCCGTTCGAGAACGTGGCGCGGGCTCACGGGATCTCGGTGTGAAAAGCCAGGTGCGCGTGGATGCCGCCGCGATGCGGGTGGGGCGACGGAGCCGCTTCCAGGGCAGTGGCGAGATCGAAGAATCCCGGCCCTTCTTGCGCTGATAGAAGGCGCATCGCAGCTTGGTGTCGAGAAGCTCGTCGAGTTCTAGTTCACGATATCGGCGGTTCCGCTAACCAGCGCGTACGCGACAGAGACGGGATCCGCACGAGCCCGAACACGTGAAGAAATGTTCACGTGAACTGATCTCCACTTTGAGGCGAAGTGGCAGGGGCGGCTCGTCCTCGGAGAGAAGCGGGTAGAATGACTTACCCGAGCCTCTGTCTCTGCCATTTCGGTTTACCGGCCACGGATCCAGACTCTGGCGCACAGCCGTCCCTGACCACCGACGATGGTCCGTGTAACAGTCTGTACCCGATCAATGTCCTCCGAATATCGGCGGGGCGGGTGCGTCAGATAGAGCATTTGTAGAGCGCCGTCCGCCCCGAACGCCCAACCGCCAGCCACCGCCGCATGTGAGCAGATTTTCGACCATGCCCCGGGCGATCACGAGATCTTGCTCGACCTGGGCATCCTGGACCCAGGGGGCCCGCGCCCGCCACTCGGTGACGTAGTCGCGCGGGATCACGTCTCCCTCCGCCTCGACTTCGGCGTTGATGCGCAGTCGCCATCCGTGGTGATTCGGCAGTTTGACCGCCGTTGTGGCCGGATGGCAGGAGTAGAACCGTGTCGCAGCACGCCGCCGACTGTCGCCCTTCAGGACGATGCCTCTCGTCCGCGCCTACGAGTTCGAGAGATTCCGAGGCGCTGCGCCCAGGAAACAGCGCCGCCCACGCTTCGCGCGACGGCCGTCCGTATGGATGCCTCGGCGAGTTTCCGCGATGATCGTCGCCGCTTGATCCATCCCCCGATGCGCTTCTCGTAGCCGACCAGATTCACCGGCACTGTTGCTCGACGCTCGAGACTCGGATCGTGCCGCGGGGTGTTTTAGCTTTGGATATGAAACCTCCTCAACTCGCTTGCGGGCGATGAAGCCAACACCGCGACCGGCGCAGGAGCATTGGCCCGGCGATACCCGGCGAGGCCGAAAACCCTTGTTGGAAGGCCCCCCCCTTTTGGGGGGCCCCCCCCTTTTGCGTGCGAATGGTGTGGCGGCGCCGTTGTATTGGGCGGCTGACAGAAGAGCGGCGTCAGTAACGCCGGTCGAGATGCGCCTGAGCGCGGGGACGAACTGCTCGGCCTGCAAGACAGCCGAGCTCCGTGTACTTCACTCCGGGGGTAGCGATCCACGTAAAACCGACCGCGCGCGTGACTCGCGATCAGCTTTGTTCGCCAGCCGGCTCAGGGCGATCTGGCCGGCGTTCGGGTGAGACGCCAGGTCAATTCCCCGCGCATCTCCGCCGCGTTAATGATGTCGGCCTTGTGGCTGCACGATCTTCCAACGAGCCTGTTGGCTCGGAAGTGGCGCTTTCCGGTTGCATCTGGATAACTATCACTATTCAATACTTTATGAAGAATATTTCCACAGTCCACCGTTGTGGTGGCCGGCACCCGCAGCATTTTGGGTCGAGGACTAACATACCTCTACAATCGCTACTACAACAGGCGGCTGCTGCGGGGGGTGAACATCTCCGGCGAACGCCGCGGCGACTCTACCGCGCAGGGCGCGAGATCGCTGGTCTCCAGGCCGCAGGATCCGGAGAGGCTTCATCGCAACGCGGCGATGCGTCTGGGACCGCAGCCCTACAAGGACCACACCATCTTCGTGGCCGCCCACCATTCGGGGCTCTGGGCGGTGCAAAGCTCGTGGATCCGGATCGCCGTGAACCTGGGAGAGCCGCAGCAGTAGACGGCACCTCACGGCGCGCGTGCGCCGCGCTCGCGCCGCGCGCGGGACCGGTGTGCGCCGGGTTGACTCTCCCTGGCGGGTGCGGATGTCGGTGGTCAGGCAACGTCTCGTCGAAGTAAATCCAGCATGTCGTGGAGTGTCGGATCGTGTGTCTCCCTCCCGTACACGTAATACCCCTCATCGGATACGCCTGTATCGCACGATGCTGTCGTACTGGTCGAGGTTTGCGCGCGAAGCTTCAGCGCGGCCTGGGTTGGCCGTCGCGCATCCGCCAGCCGGCCGCCACGCCTTCACCCTGGATCACGAGGGTCGCGGTCGGGTGACCTTGTGCGCCTTCAGGATGGCGAGCGGTTACGGTACGTCTCGAGTTGGTTGTGGGATCGGGCCACCGAGTTAGTAATCGACCATTGCTTGATGTGCTGGAGCTCCGATGGACCGTGGTGTAGGAAAACGGTCAGTCGCAGTAGCCCGACAGCGGGGAGATGGCCCGCCTGGAAGGACCCCGGGGGCGACGAAAGGCGACCGCCGCCCATGGTCAGGATCCGCCGTAGCTGGTTCCGGTGACTACCGATCCGGTCGGGTCCACGTGGAGACGGATTTCAGGGTGTCCACACAGGCGAGGATAAGTCCTCGAGGTCGCAGTGTCCCCAGCAACCGTTGTTGAGAGTCATCGAAGGAGAGGCCGTAGCCGGAAAAGCGCCGCGAATGTTAGGCATGAGCAGACACCCGTAAACCGCGCTGGGCGAAGAGTGGACTGCTGATGCCGCTCGGAACTGGTTTTTCGAATCTGGGAGTGGGTCCGAGTGGACCATAGCAGGCCGGGGAAGCGTTCGCCGGGATCTGCGTCCGGCGGCCGGTGCAGTAGGGCCTCGATGGTGAGGCCGTCGGTGCTCGTGGCGGTGGGGTAGCGATTTTTTTTTGCGTGGGGGAGCTCGATTCGGGGGTTGCGTCTTGGCCGATTTCGATGTTGCACCAGCGCGGCTGTCTCCGAAGCGGCGTCGATCACGAAGAGCTCCTCGGTACGCACCGGGGTGTCTCGAGGTGTAGATGATCCGGTTCCCTCGGGCGGACACTCGAGGGACGGAGCGGCGCTTCCGGCTTCACGCTCGACGAGTGTCCGGCCCCGGACCCTGTCCGCCGCCGCCAGCCGAGGGATGTATGCCGCCCTGGTTCTGGTTGTAGCTGGACCCAGGTCGCCGTTGGGCGCACGCGTGCGTCGCTATGGTTAATTGGTCCGAAGCAGCCATGGGCCGGGGCTCTCGCCCCCTGTGTCGGGCGCTGGATCCAGAAGTTCAGCCAGCCGCGTTCGCTTGGAGCGGAAGGCAGGGCTCGCCGTCGGGTCGTCTGTCGGACGGCGCTCGCACCCCCGGCCCGCGCGGTGGTTAGTCGGAGAAAGGCCGCGGTCGCCACTAAGGGCGTTGATTCCGTGCCGTCGGGGGTTGATGGTTGTCGACACGTCTGTCAACCCTGCGGTTCGTCCTTGCGCACGTAGAAGAGCTCCCCGGATCTCCGGGTCCAAGATCGGATTACCACTCTTAGAGCCGGGTCGGCTGTCAGCCGGGCACCTTCCCCGGGGAGACCGGACACCTTCAGATGTCCATGTTGCCGAAGAAGGTAGAACCAGGAGCAAAGGAGAAAAGAAAAGGCCAGGAGAAAGGAGATGACAAGTGAGAAAGAACGCAGAGAGGGGGGAGCAGACGGTCAAGTACCCGCCGTGGACGAAAAAAGCCAGAGGTCAGGCGCGCGCAGTAGCGGTCGGAGCGTGTAGGCGACGAAGCGCCCGTCGGTGCGACCAGCCGGCTGGCGGAGGCCCCAGCGCGATTCCCACCCCGCTGAGCGTAAGGTCCCGGGTGAGGATGAGAATCCGAACGACTGTCATCGGGGTCCGCGCCGGCTCGAGGTCCGCCGCGGCCGTGACACGAAGGTGATCAGGGATCCGTCCGGCGCCCAGCTTGCGGGGGGAAAGCCCTTCCCCCGAACCGCGGGCTCGAAGTCCATCAGTGCGGCGCGCCGATCGGGCCGGCGCCGCGTCGGCGGCCCCGTGGCGGCGGGGAACCGTCGTTATCCGGCGACACACGCGAGCCCCCCCGGCGAACACGCAATCCGGCGGATTGACGGAAAAAACGGTGATTTTCATGAACCCCCGGCCTCCTTCTCGATCCGGCCCGCGGCCCGCCACGGCCCGAACACAGGACGGAACTATGGATGCGCGAGAGGATTTCCGCGCCAACGAGAAGCGGTTTGGCAGACTGTGGCAAAACCCCTCGCGGGCCCCCCAGTTCTCAGGGTGTGGGGGCGGAACAGCCCGCCGAAGGCGGGCGGCGGGAAGGCCCCCTGTTCCGAGGTGGCTTCTTCTCGCTGGGAATCCCAGCGTTCGGCGTGATGCGTACATGGAGTGCAGACAGGAAACGGTCGAAGCCGCAGCGTGGCCCGCTGCCTGCGTGACGCGCGGACGGCAAGGGAACCTGCCTGCGCCCTGCGGGCCGCTGTGCCGGTTGAAGCACCCGGGAGGACTGCCGCTCGTTCCCTGGCCAGGCCCTGCGCTTTCGGCGTCCCGCGGTGCGTTTTCAGAGCAAAACTGGCGCTTTGCGGCGCGCTGCGTTGCGTTTCGGTCGGAATACACGACGTTAGGCTCTCCTCATGCTCGGCGTTGACAGCCGGGCGCCTCGCCCGCCTCGGTGCTCGACAAAGTCACCACAGCTGTTAAACAGCCTGTGGCAAAACCCACGCGGCCCAGTCTCCCGAGTGGGGGCTCGGCGGCGATGCATCCCGCCCGAACTCACTCCGCTCGCCCCCCACCGGGAGAACTTGCGTATCTGCGTTGCGGTGTCGTCGAAATACACTCGGTATTCCTCCCTCACGCGCCTCGTCGGACGGCTGTCTCACCGACTCGGCGCTCACGTTGAGTTTCACCACAGGCTGTTCAGAGCACATGGTCCTCCAACCCGGACTGTGTGGACGCCCTCTGGTGGGGCGTCTGATCCTGATATCGCGGGGCGTCGGCGTGGTCGGGCTGCCCTCGCCCTGCGCGATGTCCCGGCACAGCCGTTGCCGGCGGATTGACGGCCTGCCGACAAAGCGGTCTCCATCTACCAAGCGGAGAAGCGCGTGTGCTGTGGATCTCTCGCGGTCGGGACGCGTTGATTTGTGTGTGGGCTTCGGCGGAGGCGGGACTGGGCCGCTTTGGGCCTGGGGGTCCCGCTGGACCTGGCCCGCGGCCTGCGGGCGCCCGGATTCATCGTTGCCGGCCGCGGACACGGCCGAGGGAAGGGGCCCCTTCGCGGATCGAAGGCCCGGCAGCGAGTTGGCGGGGATGGAGACGCATTTAATGCCGGTCGGCCACCCGGTTCAGGGGTTACGCGGTGTTGTTGGCCCTGTGAGGCTGGGTTGGGGAGGAGATCGCATACGGGGCATGATCGCTGTCCTTTCTACGCTTTGGTTGGGCTCGGGGATGGGAGGGAGCTTGCGCGCGCAATGGGTTACCTGCCTCTTTTTCGGAGCCGCCCAAGCCTCAGGTGTCGTCGCGGGGTTCGTCGGGGGGTCGGGGTGGGACGTGGGCGTGGATTCGTGGTCGATGGAAACACGGTTCCGTCTTGCCGGCTATCGTGTTCATGCCTTGTGGGACCTGGTTGATGGAAAAAGGGTTTAAGGGAGAGCCCCACAGGGCAGTGCTTCGGGGCGTCTGATCAGCGGCCTGCGGGTTGCAATTGGCGGCTCGATATCATGATCGCAGCGGTGGCTGGGGTATGAGTGTGGCGGCCCCGCAAGGCATGGGTTATTGGGGTACGGCGAGGGAGGCCGGGCGGCCACGGAAAGCAGCCGGAATCCGGCACACCGCGGCCACCTCACGGCCATGAGATTGCCGGGCGTTCAAAGCCGAGGGAGGCGAGACCGGTAGATGATGGTGCAGACGTGAGGGATGCCGAGCGCAATCGAGTCCGACGCGGTCGGAGTCAGCTCTCCAGCTCTGGACAGATGAGTGATGCCGGGCGAAA
>CASHTH010000746.1:0-28394 GCA_030341885.1 Geodia barretti | reverse complement strand
GCGGAGGCGTTCGACTTCACAATTGTCAGCGACTTGTTCCGCCGTACGGAGACCAGTTCGTCGTGACCAGGACTCCAGACGGGGTGACCGTGAACATTTCAGGAGCGCGGACCGGCGAGTCAATGGTCGACGGCAACGCTGACGTTCATTGGGGGCTTGAGCACATCGGCATTACCATAGACGATCTTGATGCCGAACTGGAGCGACTAACAGGGGCATTGAGCATAGCATCATAGTAAGTCCCGATCACTGGTGTCCGACGGACCGCGTATCTTTTCATTGCGGGCACCGGACGACACTACGCATCGAGCTTCTCCAACTCCCAGGGTAACGACCACGGGCAAGTGCCCACCCCCGCTGTCCTCTTTCAGCAGAGATGTCAAGCGTGCCAAGACGATCTTACTTTCCGAATCCCAACAACAAACCCTCAGGATTTTCGCCGGCTGTACGGACAGGCAATCTCATCTTCGTATCGGGTCAGGTCTCAGTGGATGCAGATGGCAACCTGGTCGGCGAGGGTGACTCCTATGCTCAAGCCGTCCATGTCTTAGCAATGTGGAAGCCGGTCTGCGCGCTGCCGGAGCGACGCGGGCGGACGTTACCAAGATCACGGCGTTCCTAATCAACTCGGAGGACTACGCCGGCTACGCGAAAGCCAGGCTGGAGTTCTTTGAAGGAGATCCCGGCCCTGCGTCAAGTACAGTGTTCATCAAGGGTCTCGTCAGTCCCAGCTACCTGTAAAAAAAAAGATCCGAACGATCGCATTTTGTATGCGTTTAGTCGCCGCAGGGGTTGTCATGGTCGAGATCTGCGTTTTCTGCAAGATCAGAGACGGCGAGATTCCAAGCGATATCCTCCACCGGGACGAGCACTGCTTCGTAATCCGGGACATCAACCCGATGGCCCGTACACCTGCTGGTGATTCCTGTGGAGCATTTCGCGCTGCTTTCTGAGGTTGAATCCGATCTCAATGTGCGGCTGGGGCTATGTTTGACGCACCCGAAAATGGCCGTCGCTGAGGGAGTGGCGGAGAGCGGGTACAGGCTGGTAATCAACCAGGGGCGCGACGGTGGCCAAGAGGTGCTCCATCTGCACATGCACGTTATGGGCGGACGCCGGCTTGGGCTGCCGGCGTAGATTGGGATTACGGGCGTGTCCGACCTTCCAAACGCGATTGAGTCCAGACTGAGGGAACTCCCGACAGGCCTACGGGACATGTGGAGCGTTCCAGGGTAGTTGGGCAGGATCTCGCAATTCGCCACGCCGTCGACTCCGTTGAGGCTGACACCGGCGTCGCAGCGCACGATCTCGCCAGGGCAGTCAGGCGACCTGTCCTATTGCAAGAGGCCGAGCGACTAGGGACTGCGAGCTCTTCGGTCGAGAGACAACAGCCACTACTCCTACACGGCCCGGTCGCAGCTGCATGGCTCAGCAGCGAGGACGGCTACGACATCGGACCAATCTTGGAGGCAGTGGAGTTTTCACACAACTGGCCGTCCGGGCATGGCAGACTTGTCCAAGGTCGTTTTCCTAGCCGACAAGCTGGATCCTAGGAAGGTGGAGAGGGCACCGTTCCTGAACCGAGTCGCAGAGTTGGCGAGAGACGATCTTGACGCAGCAATTGTCCACTATCTGGACCGGACCATCGAACGGCTGGTTAAGGACGGTCAGATGGTGCATCCAACCGCCGTGGAGTTCCGGAACCATCTGCTCGCTCGCGCAGACAGGGCCTAGACTGCCGAGGACTTGAACCGGTCAGTGCAGTGCAGGCTCCGATCAGGGCGATTCAGTCAGTATGGCGACCCTATCACCGATGGTAGAATTCAGCGTCCTCGCCGCATTTCCGTTGCCGACTGCTATCTCGACGGTTCCCTCGCTTCCGATTATCGCCAAGAGCTTCCCGACGGCTTCCGAGTACGAGGCACTAAGCCCCTCGATCCTTTGTCCCGCCACCTCAAATGCTGATCCAACTGGAACTGAATCGGCCGGAATGTTAGTAATCAGGTTTCCGTACCTGTCGATGTGGACTACTGTCCCGCCGGACAGGTTCGCGCCGTCTGAAGATACATGTGGAAGACTCCAATGGATTCCAGTGGCGAGCCGAGGTCGGAAATCTGCACACCAGACGCGATATGGGCAGACACCGGCGCGAAGACATCGCGACCGTGACATGTCCGGCTGACATTAGGCAGCCAGAACGCGGAAGCGTCACGCAGCAGGTACGCTGGGCGCCGCTGCGCCTGCACTGCTCAGACAGCCTAGTTTGTTTGAGAACCTGCCAGGTGTCTCCCGCCGCACCAATATCATCATTGGGCTTGGCCGGAGTCTGGATATACTCGCAGATCGCAAGGGAGATAAGTCCGTTGTCGGGGCCAACGAAGGTGCCGGACGGGGTGTGGACAGCTATAGATCTTCGATCTGACCCTACTCCCGGATCTACCACTGCTACGTGAATCGCATCAGGTGGGAAGTGCGTTGCCGCAGATGCGAGAACGTAGGTGGTGGTGGGGTGGGGTGTGTGTGAGTCTGCCCTGTAGGATATAGCTGCTTGGCTGATTTCGTGGGAGATATCGACGATATTTGCCTGTGGACACCGGCTCAGAATCACTCCCTTCATCGCACCGACATAGGGATCGCGAGTGCCAAAGTCGGTTGTGAGGGTGATGACTGGTCGATTCACGGCCAGAGGCCTAGAAGAGTCGCGCGCTCGCTATCGAGAGCCCAAGGAACACGACAATGAGCGCAACGGTGAATCTGAGTAGTTGGAGCTCGATGCCGCGCCGGGTCCTGAACGAGTTGTCAGCCGCGCCAAACAGCCCGGTGCCCTGTCCTTTCACCTGCATCAGGATAATAATCACCAGCAGAATTGAGACCAGAATCTGAATTATGTTGAGAACCGTCATGTTTGGCTGACCCCGGTGTTCAGTTGGAGAGTAGTTCTATGCAGGATAAGTTTGCACCTCAGGCGACGATCGACGTCTGCCGTTGGTGGAACCGTATATGTCCATGATAGCGGAAGCAAGCTTGTGGGCGTCGTGCCGGACAGAGTGCGAAGCGTCGGCCATGTCGGCAAGGACGACCTGGGCGTGGGGAATCGGGTTTCCATCGTGTACGACGGGCTGCCCAGCAAATCGGTCGTCAAGTGGGAGAGGGTTGCTGTTGGCAAGAATGCAGCCGGCGATGGAGTCGAAAGTGTGCTGCTGAAGCGCTATGACATGGTCCCGGACGGCGTATGAATCGGTCTCGCCAACCTGGGTGGCAACGTTGCACACGTAGATTACCGTAGCGTCCGTATTTGCAAGAGCGTCCGAGATTCCCTGCACAAGAATGTTCGGCAAGATACTCGTGTACAGGCTGCCCGGACCAATGACAACTATGTCGCGCTCCTCGATAAGATAGCGTAAGGAATAGAAATACGAGCGTTTACGGCCAGGGGGTGCGCGGGCGCGGACGCGGGTTCGATCATCAGTCTTTCGATCTCTCCTCCGCGTTTGGTGATGCTGGACTCGCCGAGTACCACGCTCCCGTCACTGAAACGCGCAGACAAGCGCAGGTCGGCAGACGTCGAGGGCAAGAGACCTCCCCTGACAGCGAGTACACGGCTGGACTCCACCAGCGCCTGATCAAAGCTCTTGGTCACGTTGGTCATCGCGACAATGAACAGGTGTCGAACTGTGCCTGTGCCCCTTCAGCCGCTGCTGCTCCTCGTGCGACCGGTACTGCACCGGTCTGTGAGCAGAGACTCGTCTTCAGACAGGGCGACCAAGCAGTTGCGGAAGTCTCCGGGTGGCAACACGCCGAGCTCACGTCGGAGTATGCCAGAGCTCCCGCCATCGTCAGCGACGGTAATGATCGCGGTCAGATTGTCGGTGTGCAGCCTGAGACCTCGAAGCAGTACGGACAGGCCGGTACCGCCGCCAATCGCGACTATCTTCGGGCCTCTTCCCCTGGACCACCTGTTGTAGACAGTATCTGCCACGGAGTCGATTGACTGCGATCGCATGAACAGCGGGCTCAGCGCCCTGTAAAAGCCGTACATGGACAGCAGTATTGCCCCACCACCAATAGCCAGAAGGAAGAACCCCTCAAAGTACCACGGTAGAAAGTCGGGAAAGCTGACTGAGAAGAACTTCCTGATCAGATACGCCACACCTATAGAGCAGAACGCGACGCCCACTGCACCAATCAGAGCCCATCGCTTGAGGCCCACTCCGGGATGCAGCAGGCGCAGGAAGCGTTGAAGACGACTGACAGGCGCTCCGTTCAACGCCGAGCCAAGACTGGCCCCATTTCTCAGAGCCGCCATCAGCGCATCGCTTCCAGGTGCTCACGAACCATCTGGCTGGCCATGCGAGGGTTTGCCTTGCCGCGCGTCGCCTTCATCACCTGGCCCACGAGGAAGCCCATCGCCTGTTGTTTGCCTGCCAGGTAGTCCTGGACGGGGTCCGGGTTAGCTGCAATCGCTTCCAGAACTGCGGTCTGAACTGCGTCAGTGTCGGAAATCTGAACCAAGCCTTCGAACTCAGCAATCTTCCGTGGCGGCAGACCCGTTTCGAACATCTTCTCGAACACCGTCTTCGCCATTGTTGAACTCAGTGTAGAGTCATCGACCATAGTCTGCAGTTCAGCAACCTGGGCGGGCTCAATTCTTACATCCGAGATGTGCTGCCCTGACTGGTTCAGGAGGCGCGCCATCTCCCCTAGCATCCAGTTGCTGATGGCTTTAGCAAACTGGCCGCTTAGGTCAGGACCGCTAGGTGCGGCAGTCAGTACGGCCTCGAAGTAGTCGGCAGTCGACTGAGATGCCGTGAGAAGTCCGGCGTCATACTCAGGAAGCCCAAGTTGATGCACAAATCGATTCTTTCGCGTGTGCGGGAGCTCGGGAATCGAAGCCTGGACCTCGGTTACCCATTCCGGCGAAATCCTGAGTGGGGGCAGATCTGGCTCAGGGAAGTACCGATAATCAGATGCGCCCTCTTTGATGCGTTGGGAGAAGGTCACGGACTCTTCCTCGTCCCAGCCACGCGTCTCCTGGACGATCCGCCTCCCCGACCTTACCACTTCGATCTGGCGCTCGGCCTCGTATTCCAAGGCTCGGAATACCGACCGGTAGCTATTCATATTCTTGATCTCGACCTTGGTGCCGAGCTCGACCTGGCCCACGGGGCGAACGCTGATGTTAGCGTCACAACGGAAGTTGCCTTCTTCCATGTTGGCGCTGCTTGGTGCCTATGTACTGGAGTATGGAATGAAGCTGGACCAGATACGCGCGCGCCTCTTCTGGACTTCTGAGATCTGGCTCGCCTACAACCTCCATAAGCGGGACGCCGGCCCTGTTAACGTCGAGAAGCGAGTATCCCTCCCCGAACTCCTCCGTCCGGTGCATGAGCTTGGCGACGTCCTCTTCGAGATGGACGCGAGTTATTCCAGCGCTGCGTCGTACGCCGTCGACCTCAATGGGCATCGAGCCGTTGGAGGCAATCGGCAGGTCGTACTGGGATATCTGGTATCCCTTCATGAGATCGGGGTAGGGGTAGTTCTTCCTGTCGAATTTTGTGTAGGAGGATATTTCGCAGCCCAGGGCGAGTCCGGTGCGAATCACATGTTCAACTGCCCTGCGGTTGATTACGGGCAACACGCCGGGCATACCCATGCAAACGGGGCAGACTACCGTGTTTGGCTCAGCCTCCTGGTAGTCTGAGCTGCACGCGCAGAACATCTTGCTTTCAGTCGATAGCTGGGCGTGAACCTCCAGCCCAATGACGACCTCAAAATTCATGGCAGAAGCAGGCCTCGGCAAACCTGAACAGTGGGGCTTGAATCAACGTAAAGTATAGGTAACGGCACTGAGGATTGACAACGCTGTGAGAAGTCCTACCCCACTTCCGATTCGGACCAGGCATCACGTCCGATCAGCGGAACGAACCGACACGCCCCAAGCGCTCGAGTTACGACGCCGTCCACGGTCTTTACAATCTTCATTAGACTCTGCTCACGTAGGCTACCGACCGGGATGATTAGTCTGCCCCCGACTTCGAGCTGGCTTATCAGCGTCTGGGGCAGCCCTCGGCGCTGCCGCAGCCACGACGATGGCATCGAACGGAGCATCTTCCGGACGACCAAGAATCCCTCCCGCCTGCTCAATCCGGATGCTGTCGTATCCCAGACGACCCAGCAACTGTCGCGCCGATTCAGCTAGCTCCGGGACTCGCTCGACGGTCACCACCTCCCGCGCCAACTCGCCCAGAATAGCAGCCTGATACCCGCTGCCAGTGCCGATCTCAAGCACTCGGTCGAACCTTCGCAACTCCAACTCCTGGATCATAATAGCGACGATCGTCGGTTGGGAAATTGTCTGGCCCCCAGCGATTCCGAGCGCGATGTCATCGTACGCCACGTGCCGGTCTGCCGCCCGCACGAACCGCTCCCTCGGTACCGAGGCCATCGCGTCCAGGACCCGCTGGTCAGATATTACTCCAGACAGCGTCCGAAGGAGCCTATCCCTTGCTCGCTCGACTGGCATGTACGTAACGGATCCCTTTCGCGACGATCGTATTGCAATTCACCTGACACCTTACCAGAACTGAGTCCACCCAAGCCTGAACCCTCCTCAGGAACACCGGTACCCTGATGCGGTAAACTAAGTTGTATTACGTGAAAGGTCGAACCGGAGGATTCCGTTGCCGAGATATTACCCGGCCTTCATCGACGTCCGAGGTCGCAGATGCGTGGTTATTGGCGGTGGCGCGTTGGGAGAGGAAAAAGTAGTCAAGCTGCTGGAATGCGACGCTCGTGTAATAGTTATTGCGCCAGAAGTTACGTCAGTGGTCAAGGGTCTGGCCGCTAAAGGTAAGGTCGAGTGGCTCATGCGTCAGTATCGGAGTGGAGACCTTGCCCAGGCATTCATTGCCATAGCATCCACCGAAGACGATGAAATAGACCGCCAGATATACGGCGAGGCGGAAGAGCGTAACGTGCTGCTCAACGTTGTAGACGTGACCCATCTCTGCACGTTCATCGCTCCCTCTGTGGCGCGACGAGGTGAAGTGACTGTTGCAACATCCACCGGTGGAGCAAGTCCGGCACTCGCGAGGACTTTCCGGGAGAAGCTGGAGTCCAGCAGGATTCTGGAGTACGCTGACCTGGCACCTGTACTGGCACGCGGGCGGGCTGAGCTGCGTCAGAGAAAGTTGAGAGTCGCGCCGGACCATTGGCAGAGTTGCATCACTGAGGAACTGCTGGATCTCGTGCAGAGGGGGGATGAGACGACAGCCTACAAGATGCTGATTGACGGGCTGGTTGCTGAATCGGAGCCGATAGGGTCCATGAGCGAACCGCGTCATCAGGATCGGTACGCGAGGAAGTGCCCTCGCCATTGCACAGTCCGAGGAGTCGTTGCCAGCCTCAGGGCCGCATGGCCGCAGATCCAGATCGAAGTCATCCCAATCATGCCCGACGGCGATCGGCGGAAAACAGCGCCGCTTCAGGCCCTCGGCAGGGGTACTTTTGTAAAGGTCTGGAGGAGCCGCTACTGAAGGGCGAGATCGACCTAGCGGTCCACTCCGCCAAGGACATGCCGTCCACACTCCCTGGGGGGCTGGCTATTGTCGCTTATCCAGAGCGCAAGGACCCCAGAGACGTGATTGTCAACAGGTGGCACGCACGATTCGAAGATCTACCATCCGGGCGAAGCTCGGCACCAGCGGCCCACGACGCGCGGGTCAGCTTCTCTCCGCCCGACCAGATATCAATATCGTACCAATTCGCGGAAATGTGGATACACGTCTTGGCAAGGTCGGCGAGGACGCATACGACGGCGTGGTACTGGCGTCTGCCGGCCTGGAACGGCTCGGGCGGGGGGGCGAGATCTCAGATCTGTTGGACCCCGACCTGTGCGTGCCCGACGCGGGCAGGCGCTATCGCAGTGGAGGCCCGAGAGGACGATTCCGAAATCGCTGGTCTGCTTACACCCCTCAATCACGCTTCTACATGGTCCACAGTGACCGCGGAGCGGGCGTTTGTAGACGCCACCGGTGGGGGATGTCGTGTGCCGGTTGCAGCCTACGCGATAGAGTCCGAAGGCGTTCTGGAGATTCGTACCATGGCGTGCCTGCCGGACGGCTCGCGATTATTCAGATCCGTCCTGGAGGCCCCATTTGACGACCCTATCGCCGCCGGTCGTGCTGCGGCGAAGGCACTCGAAGCTACAGGCGCGGACGAGATTATGTACGCAGAGCGAATCGGTTAAGGCCTTCTTTCCGCAATGAACGAAGTCGCGGATTGCCCCGAGAGCGAGGTAGAAGAAGACTTGAGCAACGTCGAGAAGGTCTCACTTGTGGGCGCCGGACCAGGGGAGCCAGAGCTTCTGACGGTCAAGGGCCTGAGGCTTCTTGAAACGGCCGACGTGATTGTACATGACCGCCTGATCAACAATCGGCTGCTCGCCATGGCCAGACCTGATGCCGAGGTTGTAGATGTCGGCAAGATCCCCGGCGGCGGAAGAAGACAGTCGGACATCAACAATTTCCTGATCAGCACAGCCCGCCAGGGCAAGCGTGTAGTCAGGCTGAAGGGCGGAGATCCGTTCGTTTTCGGCAGGGGCGGCGAAGAGGCTGACGCGCTAGTCGCTGCCGGAGTCCCATTCGAGGTGGTCCCGGGAGTTACATCGGCTGTGGCGGCGCCCGCCTACGCGGGGATACCACTCACGCACAGAGAGCATGCATCATCCTTTACGGTCGTCACGGGAAGTCTCTCGGGTAAAGGTGGCGGCAACTCGCCCGACTGGGAAACACTCGCAAAGACGCCCGGCACACTTGTGATTCTCATGGGGTGGAGAAATCTGTCGGATATCGCCGCGAAACTTATCGCCAACGGGCGATCGGGGGCGACACCCTCTGCGGTCGTGAGTTGGGGCAGCGAGCCGTGGCAGATGACGGCGACGGGCCGCCTGGACTCAATCGCGGACATCGCTAAGTCCCAGGGACTGGAAGCTCCGGCAACGGTTGTGGTCGGAGACGTTGTCAGGCTCCGGGAACGGCTCAATTGGTTCGAATCGCTGCCCCTCCTGGGCCGCCGAGTGCTGGTGACCCGCACGCGGAACCAAGCGGGGCTACTGTCTCGACACCTGGGAGAGCTAGGAGCAACTCCAATTGAGATTCCTACAATTGACGTTCGACCTCCACATGACTACTCGAAACTGGATGAAGCGCTCGCGGAAGTGTCGGAGTTCGACTGGATAGTCTTCGCCTCCGCAAATGCGGTTCGAGCCGTGTACGATCGCCTCGTAGCGACGGGCCGTGACTCGAGATCGCTGCATGGAGTCAGCGTGGCCACAATAGGCCCGGCGACCGCTGACGCAATAGTGAGCTTGGAATCGTTGCCGATCTAGTGCCTGCGACTGCGACATCTGTAGGTTTGACGGATGCACTGTCGAAAGAGGATATCCATAGCAGCGGTTTGCTCCCCGGCTGAATCGCGACACGCGAACTGCTGGAGAGATTAGTCGCGTTGGGCGCGGACGTTACACAAGTTACAGCCTACCGGACCGTGATACCTGCAGAATCCAGAGACCGAGTGGCAGAGGCTATCCAAGCCGGTATTGACGTGGCTACATTCACTAGCTCGTCGACGGTTAGAAACCTGTTGGGATTACTTGAAAATGAAGCCGACTCTCTCGCAGGCGCCAAGATAGCCTGCATCGGTCCGACAACTGCGTCGACTGCTGGCAGTTTCGGATTGAAAGTTGATATAGTTGCCAAGACTCCAACGATCGCTGGGCTGGTTGAGGCCCTGATCGAACACATTGACATGAGGAAGTAAGACGGCAATGGCGGGATACCCCACAACAAGGATGCGAAGGCTGCGGGAGAATCCCGGTCTCAGACGTCTGGTGGAAGAGACACGTCTCTCGGCATCGGACTTCACCTACCCGCTCTTCGTGACTCACGGGCGCGACACTCGCACGGAAATCCCCCCGATGCCAGGAATCTATCAGCTGTCCCTGGACCACCTGATTCATGAGGTAGGCGAAGCTGCCGACGTGGGTGTCGAGAGAGCGTACTGCTGTTCGGTATTCCGGCTCACAAGGACGCAAACAGGTCAGAAGCGTACGCCAGGGCGGATATCCAGGAGGCGATCGGGTAAGTAGTAATCAGCAGGCCGTCCCCGGCATGACTGTCATCACGGGAGTGTATGCCTGTGCGAGTCAGTTCACCGACACGGCACTGCGGCGACGTAGTCGACGAGTGAGCGAATAGACAACGACGCCACCCTGGAGCTACTTGCACAGATGGCCGTAGTCCAGGCAGAGGCCGGAGCTGACATGGTCGCTCCATCGGCAATGATGGACGGTCAAGTGGCAGCTATCAGGAGTGCGCTGGATGATGCCGACTTGCCAGACATCCCGATAATGGCATACTCGGCCAAGTACGCCTCAGGTTACTACGGCCCGTTCCGGGTCGCCGCCGATTCTGCTCCGAAGTTTGGGAACCGCGCCAGTTACCAAATGGACCCGCCCAACATCCGGGAGGCGATGCGAGAGATCGCCCTGGACATCGAAGAAGGGGCGGACATGGTAATGGTGAAGCCCGCTCTGGCCTACCTCGATGTGCTGAGGGCCGCCAAAGAGCGCTTCGCGACACCGATCGCCGCTTACAACGTGAGCGGAGAGTATTCAATGGTGAAGGCGGCGGCCGAGAACGAGTGGATAGACGGCAGGCGTATCACTCTCGAGATACTGACCTCGATAAAGCGCGCGGGCGCAGACGTCATCCTGTCCTATCACGCCAAGGAAGTCGCCGGCTGGCTGAGTTCAGACCTACCCTGACACGGCGGGAGAGTTATGCCAACGTACATTCTTCTTCTTTCCCTGACACCCGAAGGGCGTCATCGCCTGCTCGACAATCCTGACCGCATCCTGATGGCCGAGGAATCCATAGATATCCCACAGACGCAGGTGCATGGACTGTATGCGGTGCTGGGAGAATTCGACTTCGTCACCATACTGGACGCCCCGAATAACGAGTCGGCTGCGCGGTTTTCGATGGAGCTTGGTGTAACCGCTGGGGTCCAGATCACGACGCTTCCGGCAATCCCCATCGGCAGATTGCAGCAGGCACTAGGCGAACGGGAACCCGAAATGGACTTCGCTGGATCACCTGGACCAGGCGACCTCGAACCTGGTGACAGCGACTAGCGTATCCGAAAGAGCTTACCTCGACCTGGCGGCCATAGTCTCGCGATAGCGACTCCTACCAGAGATTGCATCGGAACAGGCCCGAAGTCCCTGCTGTCGGTGCTGTGCGCACGGTTGTCTCCCAGCACAATGAATTCGTCAGAACCCACTAGCCAAGACCGAGATCCGGTTCCGAGGTCTGCTGGTAGTCCCGCCAGGTATGGCTCTGGACGGTGTGTGCCGTTGATGAACAGGAGACCGCACTCAAACGAGACCATTTCGTCTGGCAACCCTACGACCCGTTTGACTTGCCACTCTACGTCGATGCGGCCTTCTGTACTGACGACGACAAAGTCGCCACAGCGTGGTTTTCGTCGGACTCTTCTGACCAAAAGCACGTCGCCATCGAACAGCGACGGCTCCATGCTGGACCCTCTTACGACGTACAGCACACCACATCCTCCTCCGTCAGGCTAATGGTAAAAGATATCACAGCCCTGCCTGAAGGGATCGAAGATAGATCAGTACGGGTGAATGGGGACGTCATCCCCTATCTATCTGCCGGCGATTTCGGGCCCTGGGTCATTATGATTCACGGCGCAGGAGGTACCAGGAGGGAGTGGGTAGAAAGTATGGGCACCCTGGCGTCGGGCCATCGCGTGGTCGCACCAGACCTGATCGGCTTTGGCGACTCTCCCAGGCGTGACATCGTTCACTCGACCAAGTACTTAGGGGCATTCCTAACTTCTTTCCTCCGGGAAGTCGGCATCGAACGAGCTACTCTGGTAGGTCACTCACTTGGGGGACGAGTCTGTCTCGAAGTAGCCCTGCACGAACCAGTGGCGGTCGCTGGCTTGATACTCATAGTCCCTATGGGCTTTGGAAAGCTGTCCATGATAGGCAGACTGCTAAGCACGGGCGCATGGTGGGTGAATCACATTCTGAGACGAAGTCAGCCCTTTCCAAAGCTGGAAGTCCGCCTGGAAGAGCCTGACCTGGCCATCTTCGCCGGTGTCAGGTGCGACACCCTCCTGATCTGGGGCAGTAGGGACATATACTTCCCGGTTGCCCACTCCGCACGGGCGCTGGAGGCCATCCCTAACTCCAGTCTGACCGTGTATGAGGGTGGCGGGCATGCGGTCCACCTTTCTCACCTTAAGCAGTTCATGTCGAGCGTAGAGGCCTTCGTTGCCACGCGCGAGTGATCCTGCGTCTCAGGGTTGCGCGCCTACCTGTATTTCTGTATCTTCATACCGAAACCATGAGGCAAGCAAGACTGCCAAGATAAGAAAGGAGAAACGCAGGCTATGACATTTACGTCTGCTTTGAGAAGACTTTGGGGGATGCGCGAGGCTAGCGCGCACTGCGACATCCCTTGCGGTATCTACGACCCTATTTCAGCGAAGATCGCCGCCCAAACCGTACAGAAGATGGTGCTTCGCATCGGGCAACTAGAGGGTGACGACGTCGCCTCCCAGAACTCGCTGTCCCGCTACATCACCGTCAAGGAAGAGCATGCTGAGCTGTGCAAGCACGAGCTCCGCGTACTTTGGGCCGACTACACATGGCCAGGCACCGATGCCAACGAGATCGCGGCCAAGTTCAACGCGGCCCTGAAGCTGGCCGGACAGTGTAAGCAGACCGTTAGCATGGACAACGCCGAGGCACTGGTCGCAGCGGTGGACGATATCGCCTCCACTTTCTGGGGCACCAAGGGCGTAGAATACAGCGACCCCGTCGCCGAGGCCCGATACGGCGCATAGGCTGCTGTCCTAACGGGATCTGAGTCTCCTTAGAAAACCGGAAGGGGCGTTCAGTCGAACGCCCCTTCTGTTTCTCGCGACGAAAGCAAGCGTTTCAGTCCATGTAATCCTCACGCGGAGGACTGAATATGTCCAGCGCCTTCGATGGCTGATCCGTAGCCACGAGGCCATGCTCTACGCCGCCTGGAATGATGTAAGTATCGCCCTGCTTCACCCTCGTGGTCACGCCGCCGATGGTGAAGTCGAACTCTCCCTCCAGCACCATGCCGGCCTGCTCGTGCGGATGCTCGTGCATCGGCACCTCGGAATTGGCATCAATCTCGACAACGCTCAGCATGATCTTCTTACCCCATATTGTTCTGAGAAACACTCCTGGGGCAAGTTCTCTAAGTTTCACTTCATTCGGATCGTAGGTATAAGTCAACTCGGCTCCTCCGAGAGTTACTTGGATATAGAAGTCAGGGTCTGTCGAACTGGGCTACACACCAGCCAGTGCGCGCTTGTGCTGCGGAATGAGGCAGGCAGTGATGAAGTCGTTGATCGGCGTCGGCACCCCAAGCTCGTGGCCCAATTCCGACACCTTGCCATTCAGGTTGCCGAATTCCATCGGCCTGCCAGCGGTCAGATCAGCGTGCATCGAGGATATCAGATGATCGCCTTCTGCGACGAAGATCTCCATAGTCGTCTCAGCGAGGTCTGGCGCGAGATTGACTCCCGCCGCTTTGCCGACGGCAGTGGCCTCGCACAGGACGCCCAACGTCATTGCCCGTGTCTCGGGGGAGTCCATCACCTCAGCGAATGACGAATGAGTGATACATGTCATCCCACTCAGGCCGCAGATGTAGACCAGCTTATTCCAAAGCGCCTGCTCTATGTCCTCAGCGATCTCCGAGTCGATCCCAGCGTCGTCGAAGGTCTGCTTGACCTCCGTGCTACGCCTGGAAGAACGGCCGTCCTGCTCTGCGAAAACGATGCGGCACGCTCCGCCCATCTCCTGAAACAGGCCCGGCCTGGGATGGGCGGCCTCAACGTAGGTGGCACCCAGCATTACACCCTGCGCGCCGAAAGTTGCCGACAACTCATCACCGCTGCCAATGCCATTCTGGAGCGTGAGTACGGTCGTATCAGGACCGACCGCGGATGAGACCGTATCGATCGCGACGCTGTTGTGGTAGCTTTTGACGCAGAAAAGGACGAGGTCGGCAGTCCAGGGGCCGTCCGGGCGGTCCACGGCTCTCGCTTCCACCGTGAAGTCTCCAGACGTCACACTTTCAACTATCAGGCCCTCACTGGCTATAGCGGCCAGATTCTCCCCTCTTGCTACGAACAGGACGTCGTTTCCCGCCTTGGCGAGGAGACCACCGAAGTAGCCTCCGACCGAGCCGGCGGCCATCACGAGGACATTCATGTGCCGCTCACTCCTGCCCTTTCAGTTCGACTAGGACATTCACATATCGCGTATCGGAATTGTTCACGACGCGGTGAATCTTGTGCTCATCATGATACCTCCAGGTACCGGGACCTGAAGGACTGTCGTCGGAAGTACCGTCGTCGTATTCGACTGTGAGCCCAGCGCCTTCGACGACGATCGTCACGTAATCTCGCCTGTGCATATGCCAGTCGCTTGACTCACCTGGATCTACGACCAGGTTCCATATCTTTACCGCGTCGTTCTCGAACAGAACGTCGGTGGCTATTTCGCCGAGTGGTGCATCGCCTCTAGGCATGGTGGGGTCCTCCTCTTAGTGATCAGTCCTGCTTAATCTCGACTATCGAGTTACTGTAGAGCTCGTCCCCGACGTTGGTGACTCTGTGGATCGATCCACATTGACCCTGTACGATTTCGCCGAGGGTGTAGTCCCGTTCCGACGACGTTCCATCGTCGTATTCAGCCTTGAGCCTGCCGGGGCGGGTCACGATGAACACATACGGCCTCGCGTGCTGATGCCAGTCGCTCGACTGACCAGGCACCAGCACGAGATCCCACGTCTTGACGTGCTCGTCCTCCCATTGCATCTCGGTACCGACATCCCCGAGTTGTCGCTCGCTCATTCTAACCTCCAATGTGTATCAGAATCCTAGACTTCTCGACTTCATGCTTACTACATCGGGCGACCCACCACAATGTGGTCAAGCAGGTCGATGTCCATGAGCTCCGCGCTCTGGTTCAATCGTCTTGTGACGAGGATATCCTCGGGCTGGGAGTCGGGTCACCCGACGGATGATTGTGGACAACCAAGATGGCCGGGCAGTTCCGCCTGATCGCGGGACGAAGTATCTCTGCGACTCTTATGGACGCAGAGTTGACCGTACCCTGATAGACAGTATCCACACCAACTACGTGGTGCTTGTTGTTCAGCAGAACCACCCTCAGTTGCTCCTGATCAAGGCCGCCATCTCTGCTCCAACCAGATTCCTCACGTCCTCGGCGCAGGTGATTATCGAACGAGCGTCGGGAACCATGCTTGCGGTGCGTCGGCCAAGCTCAATTGCCGCCAATACCTGGCTGGCCTTGGCTGGACCGATGCCGTGAAATTGGCATATCTCCTCCAGATTCGTCTTTGATAGCCCCTCTAGCCCATGCAGTTCTGCCAGTATCCTGCTCGACAGCGCAAGGACGTTCTCGCCTCTGGTGCCATCGCGAAGCAGGATCGCGATAAGTTCGCCATTCGATAGACTTCCAGGCCCACTGTCCCGGAGCCGTTCGCGCGGCTTCTCTTCAGAGGGCATATCGTGAATTGTTGGAGTATAGCTGGGCTTGCTCTGTTCGCTCATGAATTCAATGAATCTCTGGGCAACTACGATTGTACAACGAAATTCGTACACAATACGCTTGGTCAGGCCTACTTTGCAGAATGTAGCACACGTGTTCCAAAGCAGTCAACTCCTTCTGGGGCCGATTTCGTCCATCTGGCTAGGACCGGGTTGACAGGTGACCGTGGGCCCATACAATTGACGCGACTCAATTAATTGCAGACCATGAGCAGGGGCATTCAATGATCAAACGTGACAGGATAGTGGAGACATTCTGCGAGCTTGCCAGGATCGACAGTCCATCGGGCGAGGAAGAGGCAATGGCGCAGCACCTTGTCGCCAGGCTTGAAGGACTGGGTTTCAACGTAGTTCGTGACGACTACGGGAACGTGGTCGGCAGTGACGGAGGTGACGATCCCATCATTCTCTCCGCACATATGGACACGGTGGAGCCGGGACGCGGTATTCAGCCATCTGTTGACGGAGAGCGTATCGTCTCGGACGGCACCACGATTCTGGGAGGCGACTGCAAAGCGGGAGTTGCCGCGATTATCGAGGCGCTCGAATCGATCAAGGAAGACGGTGTCCCCCGCAACCCCGTCGAGGTTGCGTTTACCCGCGAAGAAGAGATCGGTCTTGTCGGGGCGCGCAACTTGGACTTCTCCTTGCTCAGCGGCAAAGAGGCAATCGTATTCGACGGGGGAAGGGCCGCCCAGTCAGATTACATCGTCCAGTCCGGAGTACATCGGATTTGACATCGAGATCACCGGTCGCGCCGCCCACGCTGGCGTAGAGCCCGAGAAGGGGCTCTCGGCAATACGCATCGCCGCCGAGATAATCACCCGACTGCCACAGGGCAGACTCGACGACGAGACTACGTTCAACGTCGGGACGATCGAAGGCGGCACCGTGCGCAACGCCGTCCCGGAGACGACGACGGTAAACGGCGAATTCCGCAGCCGAAACATCGAGTCGCTCGACGGCATACGCATTCAGGTGGGCGAAGCAGTGGAACAGGTTAGGACGATGTACCCGGAGGCGGTGATCGACTGCCACCTGCATACTGAGTTCGTAGCGTACACACTGGAAGAGGACGATCCAGCGACGATTCGAGTCAAGGCCGCTCTGGAGTCTCTGGGACTGACACCGACGATGCAGCCGTCAGGAGGCGGTACGGACGGGAACGTGTTCAGGCTGAACGAAATAAGCGCAGTCGTGGTCGGCATGGCCGATCACGGTATGCACACGGTCCGCGAGTACGTGACGATTCCCGACCTGGTTGACGCGGCGCACCTCTGTGAGACTCTGCTGCGTCGGGACGTGATAGACTATGTCGGCAACCTATCTCGGGCACTCCGCTTTTCTGTTCGAGGATGCGTCTGGAGAACGGGTGCTGATCGACCCGTTCGGTAACGACGAGGACAACTACTGGTTTCTCACGACGTTCCCCTCGTTAGAGGTCGATCTGGTAGCCGTGACTCATGACCACTTCGACCACAACGCAGTTGAAGCGCTGCCAGACGACACACCCATGATGACGCACGCAGGGGAACTCCTTGTCGGAAACACGACTGTAACAGGCGTTGGTGATCTGCACTCCGGGGCATCAGGCAGAGCTGGCATGACCAACGTGATCTTCATCATCGAGCATGAGGGAGTCAGATACTGCCATGTGGGAGACAACAGGCATGACCTCCCCGACGAAACGGTCCGGCAGTTGGGAAAAGTGGACGTGCTAATGACGCCTGTCGACGACTCGTGCCATCTGCTGACCTTTGATGAGGTCGACGCGCTAGTGGAGGCACTCAACCCCAAGGTCGTTATACCGATGCACTACTACATCGAGGGTCTGACTACCCGTGAATCGACGCTTGGAGGTCCAGAAGGGTGGGTGAGGAAGCAGTCACCCCGCCGCACGCTGAGAAAGTCGCGAATGCGGATTGACAGGCGAGGGCTGCCGTACGAGCGTGAAGTTTGGACCGTCAAAGCTGAGTTGGCACGTTGAAGGTAAGGCTAGCGTACGGCAGGAGCGGACTGGTCATAGATGTCCCGGAGGATCGCACGACGGTAGTACAGCCTCAGTATCTTCCAGGTCTGCCGGACCAGTACGGCGCTATCAGGACGGCACGTCCGGGATCCGGTGGGAGGGGCGACTTCGCTCAGAAGGATCGCGGGACCGTCCGATATCGTCGCCATCTCAGTCTGCGACATCACCAGACCGATGCCTACCAGCACCGTCTTGCCTGTCGTACTGGAAGAGTTGAGGCATGTTCCCGATGAGAACATCGTCATTCTTATTGCAACCGGCACACACAGGCCCAACTCCTATGGCGAACTCCGCGACATGCTTGGAGCGCAGATCGTCGACCGATTCACGGTCGTCAATCATGACGCCTTCGATACGACTGGGGTTGTACACCTCGGAGACACACCCGGAGGCATTCCGATCCTGCTCAACCAGATGTGGGCGGAGGCTGACGTCAGGCTGACGCTGGGATTCGTGGAGCCCCACTTCTTTGCGGGCTTCTCCGGCGGGCCCAAGATGGTCGCGCCTGGACTCGCCGCATTCCAGACAACCATGATGCTTCACAACGCCGAGATGATCGGACATCCTAACGCAACGTGGGGTGTTACGGTCGGCAACCCAATTCACGACTCAATTAGGGAGATTGCGGCCCAGACGGGAGTGGACTTTTCGGTGGAGGTCACGCTGAACCGGGACCACCAGATCACCAGCGTCTATGCCGGAGAGCCTGAAACGGCGCATCGGGCGGCCAGCCGATTCGCCAAGTCAGTTGCAATGCAACCGGTAGAAGAGCCATACGACGTGGTCGTGACGACCAACAGCGGATACCCGCTCGACATGAACCTGTACCAGGCGGTAAAAGGGATGTCGGCGGCGGCCCAAGTCGTCAAGCGTGGCGGGACTATTATCTGTGCGGCCGAGTGCTCCGATGGAGTACCCGAGCACGGCGAGTACAGCAGGCTGTTGAAGTCGAGGAACAGTCCGGGGGAGCTTCTGGACATGATCTGCGCGGCCGGCCACAACGTACATGACCAGTGGCAGGTGCAGATACAAGCCCAGATTCAGTTGAAGGCGAATGTCCTGGTCAAGACTGAATCCCTGACCTATGACGAAGTTCGGGAGGCGCACCTAGAGCCTGTGGACGACGTCGAGCGCGCCATGCGCGATGCGCTTGAGGCAGCGGGGCCTAATGCACGACTATGTGTGATCCCGGAGGGACCTCAGACGATTCCGTATCTGAGGCACTACTGATACCAAGCCGCTGATCGATCACTTACGAGGCAATCATGCCAGTCTCCTTGCTTACCAGTGAAAGTGCGGCGGACTGTGGTATGCCCGCCGCACTTGTGACCGAAATCAGCTAGCTAAGCCGCACCTTATACAGGGCGCAGTCTAGAAACGCGTAGACATCTTGGCGTGGACTGGGCACCTCAACTTTGGTCCAGCCCTTAATACGACTGGCCTTAAGGCCGTGATCACTCACAAAGTCGCACATGGCTCTGTCCACTTCTGCTGTGCCGCATGGCATTGGTTCGATAATCCGACCTGGTCGGCCACTGGATGGGATAATTCGCCTTAACCTCCTTCTCGTTCTCCCTCACATTCCTGTGATTGAAAACGACAATGTCGCCATCGGGATAGATGGTAGAGCCGACTTGGGTGTTAACTAGCTCAGTAGCGCCTTGACGGTTATACACGTTCCAGTGCAGTTCAGCGATGCAGCTTGTGCATCCGATCTGTGGGTTTAACTAGCCTCAGACTACCGCTTCTAGACGTCCCATCTTTACCATGTCTTCAGCTTCTCGCTGTGAATGCATCAATTTCCTTCGTTGCCAACGCTGTATTGATGTAAGCGGCGGAGGCGTAAAGTGTGGGAAGATCTTGGTTCAGGCTGGAGCATGTCGGCTGCGTGGACCGGCGCGCGTCGATTTTTTCGATTCCGCTGAACACACCTTCTTTTTTCTTTGTGGCCCGGCACAGCACCATCCACAGCTGGCCAATGTATCGCCACCTGTTGCGGGCCAGCGTCCTGATTACTAGACCTGGTGAACGCACTGAACGCATCCCTCCGCGGGCCATTTGCGTTCGCGAGCAGGTGCGACACCTTGCGCGCTACCCCGCCACCCGCGCAGCGCTCGATCTCAGCACGGTGTGGTCCGGGCTCTATGCCTGTGCATCATCTCAGAACGCCGCAGTCCAGGTCTTCGCCACGTCATCGTGCCATGAACCAAGTCTCGTTCTGAAGCCTCCCGTATGTCCCTTGTTTCCCGAGCAGCATCGGGCGGTCTCGGCAGATGATCAGCTCACCGGTCTCGTCTCAACGCAGATCCGTCTCCGCAACAAGTCCGACGCCTCTCCCGACGATAATGACTGCCTCAGTTCATCGCTCTCTGAGCATGGCCGCTCAGCTGCTTGCCGAAGCTGCGTCCTCTACCCCTCTTGGGTCTGGACACCTCACTGATCGAGCTGGGCAGCAGCAGCGTTGTGCCAGACATTCGTTCTGTCTGTTTCACGCCGACAGAGCTCTGAGCATCGTAGCGCTCCGGCCCCGAGTCCGTCCCATCACTCCTCCTAGAGTCGACGGCATCCACCTCTCTGCCTCTTCGTTGCTGGTGACGAGCACGCCCCTGGTAGCACCGTGTGCATCTTCGGTCTCGACCGCCATCAGGAAGGCGCCCTCACCGCCCACTCGCCATCAGTGTCGTCGGTGTGGACGACCCGCCTCGCACGCCACGACACTCTCCGAGCCTCTGTACGCATCTCCCACAGCGCCCTGGGCTCGGCGCAGTGCGTCCTGGGTGATCGCAACCCACCCTGGCTCAGCTCCACACCGCGTCAGCGCCCTCATCAGCACAGACGCACCCTACGAACCGGTATGGCCCACTCCGTAGTGCAGTACGTGCGCGCGCAGCATCACTCTTGCTACCCACTACGGTGCGCACGACGTGACTATGTCTCCCTCGTACTGGTCCGCACCAACCTTTACAGGCGTGGCGTCCTCGTACCCGTTCTGCCGCAGCCGACGACACCGAACACACCTGCACCCGGTATGCTGTCTACCCTGCGTCTGGCATCGCGGGGATGTCGGTCACGGAGACACATCCCTCCCTCCTGCTCGAAGCACTCATCTACATGCGGGACTAGTTGTCGTCGGCACCGACACAGCCACTGGCGGCTCGGTGACCTCATCTGAGACGGCGGCATTGCGGTAGCTGAACGATTTCTGGCCGGTCTTTCGCCGGGCGTTTGGTGCTCTGTGGTCGCCACCCTTGAGACGGGCTGCCTGGCGCCTTTTCCCGCTCGCATTGGCCGCGGCGAGTGTCCTTACGCAACTCTTTGATCGTCGGCCGTCAGACGCGCAACCTGATCTTGCTGTCGGCTGACCAAGGCGATCAGCTCGTGTTTGACAGGAAGAGAGGTTCTTACACATCGATGCACATAGCAGAGTCTTTACTAACGACCTGCACATAGCAAGCGTATAAAAACCTGACCTGATATCGCAAACATCCCACTCCGACCTTCCCCGCTAATCATTACACCGTTGCTCTGGGAGATCTCTCCGCATGTTAGGTGCCCTGTCTTCGGCGTGTCACGAAACGATTATTCCATCGGTGGTTTAGTATAGCGAGCTTTGATTTCCACTACCGTGACTATCTCGGAGTCATATCCTCCGCACATCATGTCGCTACTTGGGATTCTTCTGGCGCCATCACATCATAGAGACATCTTCGCCTCTGCGTTTGCGCTTGTCAAGAAAGCCCTTAAATTGATCTTGGATCGTCCGCTCTTGGGTCCCATGGGTTGCTATTGCAAGCTGCTCCTACAGCACTTGCAGACCGTCCAGCCCACGATCAGATTCGCATAGTGTCCTTGGTACTATCTTTCGATGTCTCTCTCAGTTGTCTTCGCCATCAGTTCCCTCCATTGGGTGCAATTCATCACCGAAAATCGAGATCCATGTCTCCCAAGATCGGGAGACGCCTCCTGTTGATGCGAATACATTTCGCCAACAGTCCGTGCGTTTGGGAAATTAATCGCCTGATATCATGCGTCACTCCCGCTTTCCATGTGTTCTCTGACTATACTGGCTAAGGACAGCAAATAGGCCGCGACTCACAATTCGCTGCGCGGGCCTTTGGGTTCAGCATATAGAGCTAGGTCGATAGGTAGCTGCGACTTCGACGGCTCCTGCGCCCTCGAGCTTCTCCTTGAGGGAATCGGCTTCGTCTCTTGGAATGGCTTCCCTGATCGCGGTGGGCGCGCCCTCTACCAGGTCCTTCGCCTCTTTGAGTGAGTCCGAGCGTCGTAACTTCGCGGACGGCCTTGATGACCTGAATCTTATTGGGCCCAATCTCTTTGAGGGTGACGTTGAACTCGGTCTGCTCTTCGACTTCGGCTGCGGCTTCCGCGGTTCCGGCAACACCTGCAACGGTGGCCATTTGGATCGGGGCCGCCGCGCTGACACCGAATTCGTCTTCGAGGGCCTTGACCAAGTCTGCCAGTTCCAACACCGACAGTCCCTTGATTTCGTCTATCAGCTCATCCTTAGTTAGCGGCATTGTAGTTCACCTCCATGTGGGCTGCCATTCTTCGTATACGTCGACGGTTGATGTTATGCCTCTTGCTCCTGCAGATTGTCAATCCGACCCTGGAGGACTCTGGCAGTCCGGCGATCGGGCCATTCAGCACATTGACCAACCCGCTGATGGGACCATTCATTCTCATAAGCAACGTCGCGACAAGCTCGTCCCGGGTAGGCAAGGAAGCTAGACGTTCAACGTCGGCACCGGATAGGCGCGGCCATCCATCTCACTTCCCAGGATCGTCAGGGCCGACCGGGTGGAGCGAATGAACCCGCTCAGGGCCTTCGCAGGCTCCGTAGGCTCTCCATAGCCGAAGGCAACGCCGGTTGGTCCATCTATGACAATCCTGTTTACCGCAGGCGCTGCCCGCTCATCCGCGGCCAGACTGCGAAGGGCGTACTCTCGATTTATGACGCGATACTCGACTCCGGCCTCGCGGAGCGCGCGCCTCAATTCCGTCATTTCATCCACCGGAAGACCGGAGTAGTTGGTTGTGATGACGATTGTGCTCTTTTGGAATTTCTCGGCGAGTTTGTTTACCGCATCGACTTTGGCTTGCGTCGGCACTTCGGAACTGCCCCCTATCAAAATACAAATGCCCTGAGCCAGATGCACAGGGCACATACGTCAATCGAATTCGTTCGAATGCTTTATCGTGCGGCCTCGGCGGGCTGGAATCTTCGTCCCTCGGGGGAACCCGCTGTCTCTGGCGATTGAGTCTATTCTATACGAAGGTCAGACAGTCTATCAACGTCCATGGGTACGCTCGGCCCCATAGTAGCAGTGAGGTACGCCGCCCGGATGTACTGTCCTTTCACGCCGCTGGGCCTTGCACGTATTATGTTGTCGACTAGGGTCACGAGATTGTCCATCAGCCTGTCGTCATCAAAACTGGCCTTGCCAATCGGCACATGTATCAGGCCTGTTCTGTCGAGACGGAACTCCACCCTGCCCTTCTTTGCGTCTGAGATGGACTGCGGGATGCCGTCCTGCTGCACCACCGTCCCGATCCTGGGATTGGGCATCAAGCCTCGGCGACCGAGGATTCGGCCGAGTCGGCCGACACGGCCCATCATATCAGGCGTCGCGATGGAAACGTCAAAACCCAAGAAACCGTTTTCGATCTCGCGGATCAACTCGTCGCTGCCGACGTAGTCCGCACCGGCATCTCGAGCGATGGTCTCAGCCTCGCCCTGGCAGAACACCAGTACTCGCACAGGCTTGCCGACTCCATGAGGCAGAACGGCAACACCGCGCACCATCTGATCAGCATAGCGAGGGTCGGCTCCGGTACGGAGATGCAACTCTATGGTCTCATCGAACTTAGCATTGGCCGTCTGTTTGGTTAACTCGATGGCTTCCGGTGGAGCGTACCTCGCCTCCTGATCCAACAGTCCGACCGCCTCGTTATATCGCTTTCCTCTAGTTGCCATGTGCATAGCGTCCTTGTTCGTAGTTCAGGATATGCGGGAGAGTCGCGTGTCAGCTGACCCTGAGGCCCATGCTGCGGGCAGTTCCCTCGATGATCCGCATGGCTCCTTCAATGTCAGCAGCGTTGAGGTCACCGATTTTGATCTCCGCTATCCTCCCTTAACTGTCGCGCATCTGGTGATCCGTGACACGACAAGGCTCGGCCGCTGGGATTTTGCCACTTTGGCCCCGTTTTTTCGACCCTGGCGGCCTTCCGGAGCAGTTCCGACGCCGGCGGGCTCTTGGTCACAAAAGTGAAGGACCGATCCTCGAAGACCGTCAATTCGACCGGAACTATCGTCCCAGCGTTTTGGGAGGTTCGCTCGTTGTACTCCTTGACGAACGCCATGATATTGACGCCGTGCTGTCCGAGCGCGGGACCCACCGGAGGCGCAGGGCTTGCCTTGGGCCACCGTGAGTTCGATAACTGGTAGCTTAATGAGTGCCGCGTACTTCTGGCCATGTCTATCTGAAGAGTGTAGTGTTATGGAAGAAGCAAAGGTGCTAGGCGCGTTCGACCTGCAGGAAGTCCAACTCGACGGGTGTCTCGCGTCCGAAGAATGAGACAAGCACTTTGACCTTCGCCCGTTCTTGGGAAACCTCATCAACTGTGCCCATGAAGTCCACGAACGGGCCGTCCGTGATGCGGACACTCTGTCCTTTTTCAAGGCCGATTCGAGGCCTCGGTGTGTCCGTCTCGATCTGGCGCAGGATTGTCTCGACCTCCCGCTCCTCCAATGGGACGGGCTTGGGACGATTCTCGCTCTCGTCCTCGGCCGACACGAATCCGGTGACTCCCGGCGTATTTCGCACGACGAACCAGCTCTGGTCATCCATTCGCATCTGCACGAGAATGTAGCCGGGAAAGATCGTGCGAGCAACGGCCTTGCGTTGACCTCCCTTGATCTCTATCTCGTCCTCTGTAGGCACGACCACTTGTAGGATCTTGTCCTGCATATCCATGGTCTTGATGCGCTGTTCAAGATTGACCTGGACACGCTTCTCCTGGCCTGAGTAGGCATGGATTATGTACCAGCGGACTTCGGGATCGGAGTGTGTGATCTGAGTAGTCATTGGATCAATTCCCCAGCAGGATAGCCATGATTCGAGCGAAACCCAGATCGACCAGACCGAGGAACGCGCCGACGGCAACAGCGACTGATATGACCATCAGGCTGAGCCGAAGCGTTTCCTCTCGGGATGGCCATGTCACCCGGCGGAGCTCACCGACGACTTCGCCTACCATACGAACGCTAAACGCGCGACGGGCGACCTCGCCTCCGACTCTACGGGTTACACCTGGGTCCCTTGCCACGGCTATCTCACCTCGCGGTGCAACACATTGCTCGCGGCATCTGGGGCAGAACTTCTTCAACTCCAGCCGCTGCGGGTCGTTACGTCGGTTCTTACTGGAATGGTATGTCCGCTCGCGGCAGGTTGTGCAACCAAGCGTTACAAGAATTCTGGCTTTTCCCCGACGGGCCATCTTCTATCTGCTCCTGGTCCTGCCAGCGAATGTAAAGATCAATAACCGGTGTCCGGCCATCGGATCATGTAAGTAATTTCGGCTGACGGGGGCTCTATTTCGTCAGCCCTCCCCAGGTCATCGCGACCAAGGAGAGGGCACGGATTTTATCATTCGGTTTCGACGATACGGGTATTAGTCCAGAATTTTCGTGATGACGCCGGACCCGACGGTCCTGCCGCCCTCACGCACAGCAAATCTGAGCTGCTCTTCGAGCGCGACGGGAGTGATGAGCTTAATGTTCATCTCGATGTTGTCGCCGGGCATAACCATCTCGACGCCTTCCGGAAGCTGGACCTCGCCGGTCACGTCGGTAGTCCTGATGTAGAACTGGGGCTTGTAGCCGTTGAAGAACGGCGTATGCCTTCCGCCCTCATTCTTGCTGAGGACGTATACCTGAGCTTCATATTCACGATGCGGAGTCATACTCCCCGGGGCGACCAGAACCTGGCCACGCTCAATTGCATCGCGGTCCACTCCTCGCAGCAGTACACCCACGGCATCTCCCGGCTCGCCCGAGTCGAGTATCTTGTGGAACATCTCAACGCCGGTGACAACGGTGTTGGTGGTCTCCTTGATGCCGACGATTTCGATGTTATCACCCATCTTGACGATGCCCCGTTCGACGCGCCCGGTGACAACGGTGCCTCGGCCCTTGATGCCGAACACGTCCTCAATAGGCATAAGGAAGTCGAGGTCTCGCGGGCGGTCCGGGACCGCGATGTAGTCATCGACGGCGTCCATGAGATCCCATATTCCCTTCGACCACTCGCCGTCTCGGGAGTTGTCATCGCTCTCGAGGGCATTAAGGGCGCTAACCCGAACGATCGGGATGTCATCGCCTGGGAATCCGTACTCGGACAGAAGCTCAGCCATCTCTAGCTCGACGAGCTCAAGGAGCTCCTCATCTTCCATGGCGTCCACTTTGTTGAGAGCGACGACGACGGCAGGAACTTCCACCTGTCGGGCGAGCAGGATGTGCTCACGTGTCTGTGGCATTGGACCGTCCGGAGCGCTGACCACCAAGATGGCACCGTCCATCTGAGCGGCGCCGGTAATCATGTTCTTAATGTAGTCCGCGTGGCCTGGGCAGTCCACGTGCGCGTAGTGGCGAGTGTCGGTCTCGTACTCTACGTGCTGGATCGCAATTGTCACACCGCGTTCCGCTCTTCAGGAGCGTTGTCGATAGAGTCAAAAGGACGGAAGTCCGCATATCCAGCTGACGCCAACACCTTGGTTATGGCAGCCGTCAGGGTCGTCTTGCCGTGGTCAACGTGACCGATGGTGCCGACGTGACGTGGGGCTTCGTCCGTTCAAACCTCTGCTTAGCCATTTGTCCTCTTTCCTCCGTTGTCTGGAGCCCACAAGCAGACTCGAACTGCTGACCTCGTTCTTACCAAGAACGCGCTCTACCTCCTGAGCTATGTGGGCCCGATCCTTATTTGGCGATCAGAAACCTATCTATGGGTGGTGGACGGGGAGGGATTCGAACCCCCGTAGCCCTTCCGAGCGCCAGATTTACAGTCTGGTGGTATTAACCACTCACCCACCCGTCCACGGCAATTCAAGGTAGTTAGCATAGCGACCTTTGCCAATCCAAGAAAAGCCGAGAGGGGCAATGGTGTGGAGAGAGCCCCAGGGGGGATTCGAACCCACCAACCTCCCGATTACAAGTCGGGTGCGCTGCCAATTGCGCCACTGGGGCCCGGTAACTGCATGTATGACTTTAGGCAGGATTGGTTTTGGGGTCAATAGCAAGTCTTCAGCGCTGCGCTGAACCATGCGGAACACCTCATTCAGTGAAAGACCGTGCTCTACAGCGATTCTATGGCAGTCCTCATACTCCGGGTTGGCGGACACCGTCTCACCGTTCAGTATCTTCAGCTTCACGCGGGCCTGACCAAGTGGGGTCTCGATTGTTCGTATCTCCCGTTTGGCTTCATACCGTTCGATGGGGCGCACCCTTACGCCAAGCGTGGTCGTTTCACGCATGACCAGGTCGACGGCCTGTTTCTCATCAGCTCATCCACAATGGCGCACAGCATGGTTGCAGGCCTGTTTTTCTTCATCTGTATGGGGGTGAACCACACGTCCCTAGCGCCTAACTCGAACAGTCTTTCGTGAACGTAACCGAGCACCTCCCCAGTGGAGTCGTCCAAGTTAGTTTCCAATAGCGAAAGGCCGCCCGTCGTCGATCCTTCCAAGATCTCGCCAACCCACAGACCGAGCACATTCGGGTACTCTTTTGGATCTCTCGATCCGAGACCGTAGCCGTGCGCCTGCATCGCCATAGTAGGCTGGCGAAACTCAGCGAGTGTCGTGATGATTCCGGCAACTGTCGGAGTCACCATCTCGCCTGTCCTCACGGGATTACCCGGTGCTTGAACTATTGGAGCATCCGCCATCGTAAACAGCGCCGAAGTCGCAGGCGACGGCACAGGCAAGACACCGTGAGCACTCCTGAAAACACCCGTACCCATAGGGAACGGCGACGCAAAGACCCGCTCAACTCCAAGGTGTTCGAGTCCGGCAACGCTTCCGACAACATCGATGAGGGTGTCGAGAGTCCCCAGTTCGTGGAGGTGAAGGTGGTCTACCGTGGTACGGTGTACTCTAGCCTCGGCTTCTGCCATCCGCCTGAATATCGCCGTCGATCGTCGGAACGGGGAACCGCGGAGGGGCCGAGAGTGGACGAAGACCCGAACGGTTTCGATGAAGTCGTCAAACTGATGGGTCTTCCGAGCTTGCTCGTCCAACTCGACGTGCACAAACGTGCCAAGAACCCCGCGCTGGGGACGGCTCGGCACCCGCAGGTCGGACTCCGACGATACCCATCGCGGCCATAGGTCGTGATGGGATGGCCTCAAAGAGTTGTCCCAGATCACAAGTGCGCAAGCCGAGCCCTGCGCCATGTTGTCCATCACGATGCGTAGCGCTGCCACTGAGCACTGGAAATAGGCTGCTCTCAGTTAACTACTCCCATATCTGCTCAGACGATTCCGAAGGAGGATGAGTGACTCGTGCGCCATCGAACCGCGTGTTGCCTGCTCAGCGTCGGGCCGGCAAAAATGTATGCCTCAAGAGTCTTGACTCTTACTGG
>CASHTH010000744.1:0-58241 GCA_030341885.1 Geodia barretti | reverse complement strand
CTGGGAGGAGGGGTACTGGGGGAGGGGAGGGGAGGGGGGAGCAGTAGAGGTTGTATTTGGTGATTGCTCCCACTGTACTGTGGGTGGCAGGTTGGTGAGACCAGTAAGGCAGAGAAGGTAGGGGGGTAAAGGGGCAGGCAGAGGGGCAGGATGTGAGTTCAGCAGCAGACCTCATGGTAGGGGTGGTTAACAGTCTCTCCCCTGGGCATTTTGCCCCTCAGTCGGCGAACTCATAATATCTCCTGTTTAGTGCATCTAGCCTCCATGGACAGCACATCGTTCAGAGCAGTTTTATCAGGTTAGCATAGCAAGGGGTCATGGCTCAGCATTCGATTTCCTCCGCCACAGCGTTATCCTTATCTCTCCCTTTCTTCTTTCCTTTTTTTACCTTTTTCCTTTTTCTTCTCCTTTTGTTCCTCCTCTCATTGCCTTCCGCTTCACTTTTTTCCTTCTTTTCCTTCCTTTTTTTCTTTTCTTCCTTTGTCTTCGCCTTTCTCCTTTTTTTTCTCCTTTTCCCCCTTTCCTCCCCCTGGCCCCTCCTTCCCTTCTCTTTGTGCCTCTCCGTCATCCTTTTTTGCTCTTCCCTACCCTTCCTTTTCGTTTTTTCTTCTAATCGTGTCCGTCATTCCTTCCTAGCCCCTCAAGGGTAAGACAACGTGTCTCTTGCCTCCTCCGGCCTCAATTCCTCAGGAACACCTGGCCAAGAGCTAAGAGCAGAACGAGAATAGTCCCCCGTGTGAAGTTGTATTTGTTGATGTTTACCATCACATTTTTAGCGCACTGAATCCTGTGATGGTTTACACGTGGAGACGTGTGCACGTGTAGAGTCCTTCGGTCTCCCAGAGACTGTCAGGTGTGGTGTACTGAGCGTTACCACGCACCGGGTCGGATCAACACGTTTCAGTCCTATCGTCGTAAGGTGACGTCGTCTCTCTCGTCCAGTGACAGTGGTAGCAGTACCCAGTGAGTTGCAGGTGAGGGAGAACTGAGGACTTGGTACTTGAGATCAGAGAGCACAGCCAGATGAAATGTCTCCCGCATTGTACATTCTGTGTGACATAACCAGTCGCTAATCGAGACATCCATGCCAACATATCAGGATCATCACTTACCACTGCAATACTGTAGAGTCCCACATAAATAGATTTTTTTGTCACTGACCTTCTTCTCCTCAACTCCCTGACATCAATTGTACAGGCGAAAGAGACCAGTCGGAGATGGTTGGCGTTTCCTTGTTCGTAAATATCCGCTCTTGTGCCTCTCGATCTTCGACGACAATGTTCCCTGGGGAAGGGAAGGGAGGCCTTGTGCTTGTTGGAGAGAACCAGTCTCCACGATGAGGTCCCTCGGTGCTATTGCCGTCCTCGCTTCTGCAGCATGTCTCCACATTAGTGTGACACTGACACACTGGCCACTGCCCGTCTTGATTGATTCCCCACTAGACTGAGGTCCACATAGGCATGGTTGGGTAGAGTCTCTCCAAGGAAGCTCACGTAGGGATACGATGTCTGAGACTGGACCTCCGCCAGACACCAGAGAAATGCACTCACTAACAGGTATCTCTCCATTGCAATCTATACAGCAACCTCTTCAGCTACATACACCAAGAGGGTAGATCAGATCAATGTTTAAAAACTGCACAAGCTCTCGTACGGAATTCCGCGACTACGCGACTGGCCCGCACACAGGCGCTATTTATTGGCGGCGTGGCAGCGTGTTCGGAGAAACCACACCTCGCTCTCTTCGTAAGTGAGCCCTTGGCCCGTCGAGTGCGACTGCGAGAGGAAGGGCCCAGACCGCAACACAGGAACTGCTAATATGCGGTGTACGAAGTGCGAAAGGGTCCTACGTCCGCGTTAGACAGGGGCCAAAGTGTGTCTCTTGGCTCAGTGCCCACGGCGCCTTATGCTAGGCGAGGGGCTTGGAATAGGTCTCCTCTTGCAGTTTGAAATCAAAAAGTGGACCTGCGTATATATATATATACGTCTGCTGCACTTCAGTGGCTTTGCAGCTAGCACCTACCTGCGCGGCAACGCTCGCGTATACGCATGCGCAGTAGACCCAAAAGAGTAATGGGCGGGGGTAGACAATTTGATTACTCCACCCACCCACACCCCAGACTAGACCAGACGTCGGACTGACTTGAGTGTCCCGCACCACGTACGTAGACCTGGCCACTAGCTGGCTCTTCGAGCGATGGATCCCTGCGTGGCGACAGACTCGCTGGACACCACGAACAAAGCCGGAGACGGGGAAATGGCGGAGGCCAGAGGAAGAAGGAGAGAGATTGGGCCAGGGAGAAGGCCATGAGAGAGCTGCTGGCGACAACGAGAGGGCTCCTCCTCCACTTCCCTGGCTCCTGTCGCTTTAACAACAGCAGCTCTCGAGACGACGACGACTGGAATACTTACGTACGTAAATCGGGAGAGAGAACTGGGTTGGGTAGACATGTACATAGCTAAAGATCTGTCGATGCTAGTATAGTCTCGAACATGAGTGCGGGCGGAAAGTTACGGGAAAAATCGAAAGGTACATTGTGGTTGTATAGGTGGGAAGCACTTGTAACTTTGCTTACTACTTACTACTAGTAACAAACATCGAGAGAGAGTGGACAGATATGAAGATTGGTAGAGAGAAGAGGGGAGAGGGGAGAGGGGAGAGAGTAGCTAGAGCACTGGCTGTTCCCTGCAGGTGCGAGCAAAGAGGAGTGTGAGTGCCAGGTTCAACCAGGAGCTGAGTTTCACTGAGGGAGACGTGATTCGTGTGCTGGTGAGTGCGGAGGACATGTGGAGCCGGGGGATGTGGTGGCCGGGTGAACTGCGGGGGAAGAAGGGACTGTTTGCCACCGAACACATCGAGTCTTTCAACCAAGACAACGTGAGCTCTCCGCTGTACAGCTGTAATAGAGTAGTTACATTGCCTTGTTATAGTCCCCCCTCTCTCATACCTTATACCATTAGTCCACCCTCTCATGTATATACCTTGTATTGCCAGTTGCTTTAAGTCCCCCTCTAATGCTATATCCTAATGCTGTTATAAGTAGGAGAGCTTCAAAAGCCAAGTGGCGTAGGACTGCACTAGATTATACCGGGGAATCTTGGTTTCTTTTGGCCGATAAGTGCACAATTGTTGTTGACACGGGCATTGTATATGTATCACAAGGACTTTGTGAAAATAAAGCACAAAGAGAGAGAGAGAGTTTTGACTGGGTATAATACACAACCACCTCTTACTTTTGACTTCTGTAAACTATCCTACCACATTGGGGTGCTATGTTCTCATACCCCCCCCCCTTCTCCTTCTCCCTCTCCCCCAATCACAGTACGACTTTCTCAGTGAGTTTCTGGAGGACAATTTCAGGGGAGAAGAGCTGACTCAGCTCAAGAGGCTGGCAGTGAGACAAGTGGAGAGTGTACCAGATCGTAAGTCTCTCTCTCTCTCTCTCTCTCTCTCTACGGCATCTCGTTCGTTGAAATCTAAGCACGTTAAGCCCTCGGGCCCTTCACATATCATCCTCGCTGCACTCGGAATGCTACAAGCAAGGGACCTCGGGGTTCTAACGTGCATAGATTTCAAGGAATCGCTGTCTAACTAAATGGGAGACGTTTGTGAATTGGAAAATAGACATTTCCACTGAAATTGTGTGGGCTTAGATCATTATGTTCCGGACAAGCAATCTGGGAAATTACAAAGTCGTGACAATTTCTCAGAATGCATGTGAACCTGGTATGTATGATAAGTGTTTGATTGTGTGTGCCTCGGGCAGTTTGGGGGAATGCGAGCTGCCTGTGGTATGTACGTGTGATCTGGGGACCTTTGCCCTCTGTCCAGACAGTGGTTGTGGTTGGCTACTTGTGAATCCACTTACCACCGTCTCCTTGCTAATTGACACAAGATTAAATAATCACTTGTCTATAGTAATGTAAGCGCCGACACGGACAGCTTTCTTCACTGGATTACCTCAGATTAATTATTCCGTGAGTCTCGCTCCCGATCTCATGCCTGGTAGACTGATGATCACTGGATTACCTCAGATTAATTATTCCGTGAGTCTCGCTCCCGATCTCATGCCTGGTAGACTGATGATCACTGGTCTATGTTATGTCTATCTTCAATCCCTACGGAATGTTTTGCAGTAGTAACTATAGTACATAGAGTAACTATAGTGCATTGTGTTATGTCTAGCTTTCTATGTTTCCTGCATGGATTATATACTATATAGTATCTCTGTCGCGACATACCACCAAATATTTTTCATTTTTCAAATTGGCGATAGAAATGCAATCATCTCTTGAAGCATTCACCCATGCCGTTAATTGCGACCATTACTGCTCACCAAATGTGTTGGATTCGTTCTGCTACACTATTATCATGAGTCTCCAGTATTACGTCATTATTAGGAGTGATGGTCTTTATTATGCGTGTGTTATTGTATAGCTGCAGGAATGCTGTGGGAGTGTATCCAATGTCCTCAGCTGACGGAGCTTGATCTGAAGGGTTGTCATCTCGTTGAGCTCTGCGATGAACTGCAGGTAATATATAGGAGCACAGACCACACCATGGAGAACTGGGGGGGAAATTAGTGAAGAGCGATAAAAGTTGGTGTAAGAGCAGTTCAGGAGTGTATTCCACGAAACAGGGAAACATTAATTTTCTCCCTTAACAACTGTTCCTGGTAGTAGTAACCACTTTATGTTTCCTCTCTTCCTCATCCACACGCGCACACACACACTCTCTCTCTCCACCCCCAGTTCTGGGCGGTGCCCAACCTGGCAGTCCTCAACCTGACCAACACACAGCTCCCCTACCTCCCTGCCTCAGTGGGGAGACTCAAACAACTCACCACCCTCCTTCTCTCGGGCAACGCCCTCACCACCCTCCCATCCACCCTCTCCTTCTGCTCCTCTCTCTCCACCCTCGACCTCCAGAACAACAACTTCTCCATACTCCCTGCCGTCATCTTCCGCATCGAGTCCCTCTCACTCCTCCGTCGCCACGGCAATTACGACATGCGCGGGGTCATCGCCGAGCTCTCGGCGTCGACTCGTCGCGAGCGCTACGTGACGGTCGTACAGGAGAGGATGCCCCTGCTATCGAGCTGCGTTAGACAACGGCGCGTGGTCCCTCTAAAGTTGCTGGCGGTGCGAGCTGTCATGACTGAGAGACTGGACTACTGGGCCAATAGGGAGGTGGCGCCTGCACTGTGCCGCGTGCTGGACATCTCTCAAACTGAGTACAAGATATGTGACAACTGCTGCTCTGCTCAACCACTGGACGTGACCGGTAAGAGTCACACGAGCTGTTGTTCAATGTCCCTGGGTGTTTGAAGTGGTGTGAGTAGTAAAGTGAAACCTGTGGACATGGGACACCTTGGGAACAAAAACTTCCCTTTCTTTACACTTTTGGGGGGTCCCTTTTTCAGAGGTGTATGTACATGAATTACAATGTGTAAAAATCCTGCGAATTTAAAAAAGAGGCATACCCCTATATACAGTAATAGTAAAGAAAAAAGTAGGGGCAAACCTTTTCTATAGAAGTAACCCTTTATTCGAAGTTTCATTCCTGCCGCTGCCAACGTCTGACTGGGTTTCTCTGAAACACCCTAGTGCTGGGAAGTAAGCAGGAGTCCCAATAGTCATTTTTGTCATGTTCACAGAATAAGCTGGCTATAGTGCCTAGAGGTCAGTGTGAACTCACTTTGACGTGTCTTTGAAGCCTCTGTGGTTATGTTTTGAGCCTTCCGGTGGGCTAATGTACGCAAGGCCCATTTCTTGCCCTTTTTATTGGCAACACGGTGAATATGTACCATTTTCTGAGTGTACAGTACATATGCATGCGTGTCTAACGTGATGTGCCACTGCCACAGACTAGGCCAGTGAGGGAGTATAGTAATGTCTAACGTGATGTGCCACTGCCACAGACTAGGCCAGTGAGGGAGTATAGTAATGTTGGTAGGGGGGGTGTTGGGAGGTGTCGACTTATCCAACATGGCTTTGTCGGGGTGTCAATTTTCACCTCTTAGTCACCCCTTTCTTCCTCCTCCTCTTTCTAACTTCACTCAATAACACTCCCCATCCAACCCATTCTTCTTTAGTATATAGTGCCTTTATTTGGTGAGCGAAGCTAGTTGCACAGTCGGAAGTGCCATAATATGCTATTAGACACACCCTCCCTCTAACACCTTTATACACCCTCCCTTTTAACACAATTAGGCACACCTGTCTCCTGCTCCAGTTGACATTGTACTTGTATCGCATGTTTCATTCCCATGGTCCCAGGGTTCCGGATCAGATGGCTTGTGGAGAGCTACCTCGGTCTCCGACATGTCCCCTTTCGAGCACTTTGCCTGCAGTCCCGAGTGTGCCCGCAGCCTCAACGACTCCTTCCAGACAATACAGGCACGGCTGAAGAAGGAACACGACGAGGCTTATCAGAGCATGCTGGACCAGCACGCCGCCGAGTCTGGGGGCGGAGCTCCCGGGGGAGGGAAGAGCAATCGACGGCAGAGGGGGAGGGGGTGGAGCTTCCTGGGTGGGCGGTCCGGGAAGCAGCTGGAGATACGGGAAATGTGGTGCACAGAGTGGGCGACCTCATCGTCATCAGGGAGAGGGGGATTTCCGGGGTACTCCCAGTCCCAACACGTCCTCCGTCACCATGCCAACCACTCCAGTCGTCACGGTAACCACAGAGGGAGAAATAGCAGCAGAAACAATTGCAGTATCATGTGACGTCATTTCATTTCTTTTTTTGTGCAGCATCATTTCATCGTTCCCTTCTTTCCCCTGTTTTGTGGCAAATCTTTCCTTTTTCATTTTGGTCAGTTTTTCTAAAAACCACATTTTTTGTCACAGCAGTGGCACATCTAACACTCTAGTGGTGCGGTGTGTCCTGCTTTATTCCATGTACGTATATACTTCTTCAGGTATCATCTATTCATTCGCATAAATTACTGAGTTGTATTTTTGATCATTACTTTCCAAATCTTTTTTCTACTGCTTCCAGCGTAAGAGAGGTCATGAGACAGACAAATTTAATGATACAAAACATTAAAAAAAACAAGAGACTGAACAAAGTTTCGGTGATGGGAAAACGTACATTAATTGGAAAACACGCATGTTTTAGAAAAGAAGTGCTGAAGTGGGTATGGAGCAAACACATGAGACACACATCGTACATCGTACACACATACAGTCAGTGACACATACGCAGCACATACATGCATTGATGGATAGGACTGATGTCTATCAATACGGGGACTAATGATGGGAGTGAGGGTATAAATATGTAGTGAGGGGGGGGGCTATGGTTGGGACTCTAACACAGTTAGTGCCTCTCTGACCGCCTTTATCCATCCCTGAGCCTCTTCAATTGTCTCTGGAGGAGAGGAGAGAGAGGGTGGGAGAGGAAAGAGGGGTGGGAGGAGAGAGAGAAGGAGAAAGATTGAGCTGTCTGTAAAAGCACAACAGGAAGGTGTCCTCACCTCCTTTGATATCGTATGTTCTGAATGGAGTCTCTACCTGCAGATTATATGGGGGGAGAGGTTTATGTACATACACCACACATGGCACAGTGAAACCTCTAATTAAAGACCACCTTTCAAACATCCAAAAGTGTATATACTTTCTTCAAAGTGTACTTTCTTCAGAGGCGTTCCTTATTCAAAGGTAATACACAATACATCGAACCAAGTGCCCTTTATTCGGAGGGTCCTTTTTCAAAGTGCCACTGTAGTCTTAGTGTGTGTGTGTGTGTGTGTGTGTGTGTGTTACACGACGTACTCGGAATACACCATCTCCATTGAGGTCTGTGACTCTTCTTACGTCCTTTAACTCTATGATCCCTGACGGAGAGTGCTTCTGTAAGAAAAACAGAGGCTTTGATGCAACTTCCAACTCATAAACATAGAATACTTATTCATCCCCCATCTCTCTCTAGAGAATGTGTGAGGACAGGGAAAAGCAGATGCACACCTGTAGAAGGACAAGCTACACACGTGTGCATTCTGCAACTAACAACAACCCACTATTGGTAAGCAGCACCTGCATATACACAGCTAGCTAGCATAGACATTTCCCTCCAAAACGTGCTCACAGAAAGTATAAATCTACAACTTTGTCCATGTATATACGTATACTGGCAGAGTGACAGGTTAGTTACACACACACAGTGTAGACTGCGACACAGCAAACCAAACAGTCTGAATACACACAGTATGTATACTCCCATGCGCCTCGTAGACTTATACGGTTTTCACTTTAACTCCCGATTGTTGCGAAAGCACTCCTTATGTTGTCGTCAAAAGCCTTTCAGTTCGGTGTTGGCGCACAAAGGAGCTCATTTAGCTATCTCTGTTTGGCACAATGCCCAACTCGTACACACCCATTCCTTTCTGACCGTGAATGCTTCCACATGGCTATTTGTACACACATACTGTACATACATAGACTATCCCAGTAACTGGTACGTCCATATGTAACACACATAAGTTAAGTAGGTTAGCATGTGTCTCTGTTATAACAAAGACACATGCAACAAAGGTTCCTCACCCTTCCCTCCCTTCCTCTCTATCCCCTCTTCTCTATTTCCTTCCCTCCCTCTCTCCTACCCACCCATACTCAAGTAAACATACACAGGAACCTATGTAGCGTGAAATGAAGAGGCATATGAGGCACCTGACCCCATACACCCCTACACCTCTATACCCACAGCTCAAAGAGGCATATGAGGCACCTGACCCCATACACCCCTACACCTCTATATCCACAGCTCAAAGAGGCATATGAGGCACCTGACCCCATACACCCCTACACACCTCTATACCCACAGCTCAAAGACAACATAATATGTCTTTGTGTATGGAGTAAACAGGAGAATATCAATGTGTACACAATGAAGTCATGATGGGAATGCTTCTGCTGTGGTTTGTATATGGAATGAGCAAGCAGTCGTATTAGGAGTAGGAAACCGTTACACAAACATCCTTCATGCACGAGCTCAGGTGTGCATAAACTAGCAGGGAAATTACTCCATACATGCAAAGATGTGCAGGCCATAAATGGGAAGGATTTAGGTACAGAGAGTGGAGTGATGTTGGCTATCTTTAGTATACATTCTTTTTTGGTAATGGGTTTGTAAGTTGGATAACAAGGTTGCCTGGTGTGTACAATAGTGTAAAGTACCACTGCAGTGATTGGTGTGTTCTAACTCTTGGCGTGCACTACGTTTTCAGGTTTCCTCATCGGTGGGGGTGTCCTGATCTGTAAATATCTGAATACGGCAGTTTATGAGTGAGGTGTCTTGATTAGTGAAGTGTCCTGAAGAGTGAGGTGTCCTGATTCTATGAGTGCATGAGTTTTCTCGAAGTTTCGCATCTCTCCAAATCCCACAGGTGGTTGTTTGTGTCAGAGTTGCCACTTTCACTTTTGTCAAAAACAGCAACAAACAACCAGCGTGATTGTGCAACCTCTACGAATATGCTAGTACACACGCTATTGTAATGTCTTGCCAATGTGTACCCATGAAGTGTGCGAGAAAACAGTGTGCAATGCATCGACCTTTTAAAACTGTACCACACACCACATAATAATATGCGAGGAGGAGGAGAGGGAGAGAAAGAGAGGAGGGAAAACAGCCATTCGCCCCTCGGCACTCACTCACCCCTCCCTTGAAGTAGGCCAGCTGCTTCCCGTTGAGCACAAACGTCCTCATTCTCCACTCGGTGTTGATCTTCCCTCTCTTGTAGAGGTGGCCCTCCTTAATGGTCTGCAGCGACATTACCACCGTCTTTGTCCTGCGCATAAACAGCTGGGTGACCCCACTCGAAGTCCTTACTCGGTGGTTATTCATGGCTCTACTGTACGTGTAGCTAGCTAGGGGACTCCTTCTATCTTTGCTAAACCCTTCCCAGGGTAATAGGGGCGTTGCTTTTCGGTGTTCTTCGAGTAGTATACACTGGTAGTATACACTGGTAGTTTCTGAAGCGTTGAAAGTACGCAAGTCGTAGTTTCACTGTCAGTGTCGCACGTCTCACTGCTTCCGCGTCGGCATCTTGAACTGCACGCCACACACTCAACTCCGAACTCCCACTAATTTCGGCTGATTAGTTACCAAGTCAGCCACTACGCCGCAATAGGGGCCGGGCTCGGCGCAGTGGTTGGTGGAGATAAGCTCAGTCACCGGAGACTACAAGACCGCAACTAGAGAATCGCGCGATCCCACTGGCATCTAACTGCACTCACTGTACTGTGCATGCAAAGCATTCCGAGGTAGACGCGGTATTGAGGATATATGTAGTGTCCCGTCACAAAACAATAACTCACCACTCGTACGCCCTCCTACCGCCGAGGCCTGCACGGACTTCCTGTGCTCCTTTTCGGCCAACCCGAAGAACAGGAGAAAGGGAGGTGTGTGTGTTGATATGCGCAAGACGTATATACGTTTGTTTTTATCACGTGACAGTCACGCGGGCTCGTTGTCACGGAAACCAGTTCTGCAGAAACACTGCAAAAAAGATCATGGTTCGAGTGTTCGTGAACCACGTAGATTCCTACACGGGACGGGAGCTCAGCAAAGTAAATGAGCTGTTCCAGAGGTTTTGTCATTGTATGAGTCTGTACTGACTATATATTCATTGCAGGTGCTGGCTGGGTCGGTGGTGGGGGCAATAGCTGAGGAGAAAGAGAATGGGGATGAGGCTGACTCAAAACCACCTCCAGCCTCAGACCAGGCAGATGACTCCTCAAATAGGTGTGTGCAACTTTGTGTACAAGGGATCTGTAGGGGTATAATGTGAATGCATGCATCTCTCTATTATATAGGTACCAGGTGGTGGGTACTGTGAGGGAAGAAGATGCAGAGTGCCCTGGCTGGGTTCAGGAAATAGTACAGGTAAACCAGCAACACACACAATTCCTAACACCTCTGTAATAATGCTCCAGCAGACATCCAGTAGAGATGAGTTGCTGGCGGTCCTGATGTCGTGTGACATCATAGTCTACCATATCGTCGATGGTGCTGGTCAAGTGGAGGAAGCTTCGTGGGCCATTCAGGGTGAGCACTACACCTGACAATACCGAATATCCCCCACACTATGTTTCACTTCCCCAGTTCTTCACGACCAGCTGTCAGTCATCTCGTCTCAGAAGGTGTTTGTCTGTGTCTCCTCCGTCCTCACCTGGGCACGCAGCAAGCCACTCGACCCGGTATGGCCCCGTTTCCTGCCTTTACTTTCTCCTCTTTGTCATTCTAAACGCTTTTGCTTTTGTAATGGAGCAACACATCACATTTTGAAACTGTGTCCGAAATCGAAGCCAACCTTAACAATTTTATCTGCTCTGTGGACTGAGACATTATTTTGGACTGTTGCAAACTAGCCATCCCGGTAACATTTTCTCTGCGAAATTCTCACTTGCCACTGAATCAAGAAATATTCCTGCTATATATACGGTAAGGTGTACCACATGTTCTCTCACAGGAGGAGCCTGATATAGCGTTCACTGAGGAGGACTACCGTCGCAGGAGACCACACCCCAACTTCAAGGAGCACATTTCGGCAGAGAAGCTGACCATCAAACTTGGAAAAACAGTAACCTGACTTACTCTAGCCTTCAATTCCCCAAAAAAATCCCTAGACCACATGTTTACTCTATAGCTTCCTTTGTCTGGGTATATACAATGACACCACAGTTGAACCTTAGGACAGGCTGGGGACATGATAATTGTTGAGGTATCCTTATTCAAGGGTTAATTAATACATTGTCCGGTATAGATCAGAACAAATCTGAGAGTCTTGCCTCATTTTGAGTGTCTATTATGAGAGGGGTTCCACTGTTTTCCTTTCAGGACAGGACCAAGTTGACTAGTTACGTCGTGGCTGCTGGTCTCCTGTATGGGGCTGGGGAGGGCCTCTTCCACTTTCTATTCAAGGTCAGCTACACTACGTAGATTACTGGTACACTATTGTATGATGTCATCTCTGTGGTGTGTGTGTGGCTTCATTCCAGTCCGCATGGCATGGGGACACACCGGCCCTCCCCGTGTTTGGAGATGGAACAAACGTTCTACCCACCATCCATATCCATGACCTGGCGAGGTACTGGGTGGTTCAGCAGTAGGTTGTACAAGGGTAGAAATGGAATGGATGTGGGAGCAAAATACAAACAGAATTCTTAGATCATAATTACCGAGTCTGTCTAAGGAACCGTTCTGATACTTTGAGGCTTCAATAATTAGATACCTCCTACTTAGCACACACAGTGCTCTGTATAGTGGAACCCCTCTCTAAGGACACCTATGAAGTGGGAACGCCCCCATTCTTTCCTTTCAAGAATAGCTCATGTTAGCCCCTGAAAAACAAACACCTCACTAATATGGACACTTTATTCGGTCGGTCCCAATTGTGTCAGGATTAGAGGGGTTCCACTGTAGTAACGAGCCCCACATGCTGTATCGTAGTATAGTGGTATAATGAGCCCCACATGCTGTATCGTAGTATAGTGGTATAATGAGCCCCACATGCTGTATCGTAGTATAGTGGTATAATGAGCCCCACATGCTGTATCGTAGTATAGTGGTATAATGAGCCCCACATGCTGTATCGTAGTATAGTGGTATAATGAGCCCCACATGCTGTATCGTAGTATAGTGGTATAATGAGCCCCACATGCTGTATCGTAGTAGTGGTATAATGAGCCCCACAGACTGTCATTATTATGTGCAGTGTGGTGGTGAACCTGGCAGACTCGCGACCGAGCAAGCCGCGCTACCTAATAGCAGTGGACGACTCTAAGAACACCCTGAGAGAGGTGGTGACCGCCATCAGCAGACACCTCTCCACCGGGAGGACAACATTCATCTCCAGAGAGGAAGCTCTGCTCGTTAGAGACCTCCGTGTGAGTAAGCCCCCAAATCAGCACACGTCAGCCGATATACTGTAAATATCACCACAGCAATGGGAGTATGACCAGCTACTGGTCAACCTCCAGATGGAGGCCTCTACCGTCAAAGACAGCTTCAACATACGCTGGAAGGCAGAGGTATATACACACGTGTAGCACTAACTACAGTCCTATAGAGGCTCTGGATACAGTACTAACCATAAGTAGTGGAAGAGCCTGTCCCCTTCACTCAATTTTCAGCCGCTTTTTGCTTCTTTCTGAAGCAAAAAGCGTGTGTCCCAATTGTCCAGGGAGTGTAGTCTGGAGATAAACCATTTTTGTGTGCATCTGCCAAATTCTGTATAATAGAGATGCCTCCAACCGTGATCTGCTAACAGACCAGTACATACAGAGCTGTAGCCTCACTGGTCGAATAGCAACAGAATGTGACACGTGTGTCTACAGGCTGGACTGGTGGAAGAGATATCTGCAGTCGTGAGAGAGTACAAACAGACACGCGGACTCCTCGTGAGCCGACAGTCCAACCAACACTGACTCTCAATGTACCCACGTTCTACTGTTGTGTCTCTCCAGCCACTACGTCTGTGTGTCCTGGGTCCACCGGCAGTGGGGAAGTCCCTGGTCGTTAAAAAACTCTGCGAGTACTACAAGCTCCATCACCTGACTATCGCCAAAGTCATCCAGGACTCAGTGGAGAGACTGGTGTGCCACACCCCTCTTTCCTCCCTTCCCTCTCTTACTTTACACTGTAACATAACGGGAATTTAGTTGAACCTTAGGACAGGCTGGCTAAACATAACCCTGCATAATTTAGCTATTTTGAACAAGTTACATAGCTGCCTTAATGTAGACTAGACGAAGATTTCATGGCTGTAATATTAGGACACAGCCTCCCACAACTAAATGTTTTAGGGTGGACTGAACATGAGGGTTTTCACATTACTCTATACCCTGTCTCCATCCACTGCAGGAGAAGATTGCTGCCCGAGTGGATGTTGGAGAAGGAGGGGACGAGGAAGAGGAGGAAGAGGATGATTCGGCAGCCCAGGATGCCAAGGAAATGCTGGAGACTCTCAAAACTGAAAGAGAAGAGAACAGTGGTGAGAAAGGAAGATAAGGGTTGAGAGTGGGATAGGGATAAGTAGAATGAAAGAAAGGTTGGAGAAGTGGAGAAAGATAAAGTAAAGAGGGAAAAGAAAGAGGGGGGAGAGGGGGAGGAGGGGGAGCAAGATAGGGGTGAGAGGGAAGTGGATAAAGGAGTTGAGAAAATGTCTAATGCAGGGCGCTACGGCGAGCAGTATTTGCTGGAGTTTTACTCGAAAACGCTACTCTCCATGCCGTGCCAGAACCAGGGCTTCATTCTGGATGGCTTCCCGAAGACGTTTGAACAAGCCAAGACACTTTTCGATGGTGGGTGGGTGTTTCTGACATGGTCACTTTTTGACCTATTGTCTCACTCACTATATTTCCAGGAGGTGAGGAGGAAGAGGAGGAAGAGGGGGCAGAAGAAGATGATCAAAATCAACCTAAGTACAACAAACTCACAATGCCAGGTATAAACCTACAATTTTTTATGTGTCTGTTTTTTTACTAAAACGTGAAAATTGTTACGCGAGGCATGCAAGTGGTGAGAGCGGTAGCCTTCCTAGCGTAGTTGCAAAACGAATATCTGAGAATGCCCATGAAAATTTCTTTTAACTGGACAATGACGCAGCTCCTGAAGAGTCTCTCTCCCTTGTCAACAATTACTGCAGAGATGGTGTTCTCACTGGATGCTAGTGATGAGTTCCTGAGGCAGAGGGTGATGAACCTCCCTGAGAAGACTGTCGCTGGGACCCACTACACCGAGGAAGGTGTGTGCTTGCAATTTGCCATTGTCCTCTCTGTATGTGGATGTGTCCTGTCCAAATGGAACCTGATGCAAACTGCAGCAAGTCAACCTTTTACGCACTAATGTTGGTGTTAGTGTACATGTAAGGTTTTCCATTTCTACTTGATGTGTACTACCACGTATATTATATACACCGAGGGACTGAGTGTTGCTCTGTATGTATATAGGTATGACTCGAAGACTGGCAGAGTTTCGCTCCCTCAACGAAGAAGATACGACAGTCTTGAACTACTTTGACGAGAAGGAGATTCACCCCGAGCACACTAGTGAGAAGATGTACACCTCCCTCTTCACTGCTCCCCTAACTCCCTATACACTTCTATTGTGCAGATATTGAGGAGGACCAGAGCCCAGAGTGCCAAGATACCGTGGAGAAAATAAAACAGATGGTCGGAGAGCCTCGGAACTATGGTGGTTACCTCCAACCTTGTCTCCATCACACACTTACCTCATTTACACCTCGTTGTGCAGGGCCTACCCCCGAAGAGAGGGCGGAAATGGAGCAAGCTGCGAGGGAGGAGAGGGTCAGTTGATTGGCTCATAATCATAAACTCAACTAATAATGATTTTTGTCTGTGTGGCAGATGAGGAGGGAGAGGGGAGAGAAGGAGGATAGGGAGAGGAATGAAGCAGAGGAAAAAGCCCAGAGAGCCAAGAGAGAGGCAGAATGGGTCAGTTGTCAGTCACACCAACCGACGCCAATTTTAACTCTTCTCCCACTGTCTACTTCTCCCAGCAAGCCCAGTTGGAGTTGGTACAGGCCGAGGAGCGAGAGATGCTGGAGGCAAAGAGTCTCCCACTTCGCAACTACCTCATGAGGCACGTCCTCCCGACTGTCACTCAGGGTCTCATCGAGGTCTGCAAGGCCAAGCCTGACGACCCTGTGGACTACCTGGTATGCTGCTACTGGCTCTATATAGAAGTGTAGGCTACCAATGCAGTGGTGAATATTGTGTTTTTTCCTCCATTCAGGCTGAATATCTCTTCAAGAACAACCCACAGATTGACTGAATCTCATCATTATACACACCACACAAACATACTAGATTATGTTCAAAGTTCATGTTTGAATGGCCCGCCCGGGCATGACATGTATACAGACAAGTTAAAAAACATGTAGGAAGCATAACACATGACTGAAGAAGGTGGGGTCCATGGTAGTCAAAGAGTCAAGTAGAGTGCACCAGGAGTTGTCTCTCTAACTCTGATTCGCACACATCCAAATTTATACCATGGTTAGCAAGACGGTTCATGGCGACAATTACGAGAAACAAACCACTAGTGGGAGGGATATAAGGACCCCTTTTGACAGAAGATATGGATCTTCAACCGACTGGCGACTTGTAACGTCCGTTCGTATGTGTTGCTAATGCGCATGCGTATTGCAGTCGCGCAAGCGAGCACGGAACCGTCAGCTGCATCTCTGATGTCTTCGGAGGAGAGTACGAGCAGCGAGAGCGAGAGCGAGGAAGAGGCGATCGATGGCGAGGACAAGAGGAAGAGGGGTGCGCCCGAAGGAGCCCCTCGTATTGCCAGCGGCCCTCTCATGGAGGGAGAAGACGATGAAGAGCTGAGGTGCAGCAGTGAACCTTCGTGTCGTGAACATGCAGCTGTTCTTTAGCTAGTCTTTGAATTTTTCTTTCAGACAACGAACCGATTCACAGAATAAGGTCCCTTCTCTCATTCACGCAAATACGTTGATGCTGCAGGGAAGAAGAGAGGGAGCTGATAGCTGCGAGCGGGAGCCGGTTTCGCCGGTTCGCCTTCGACCTGGTGGAGTCCCGCTGGTTCAGCTTCTCCATCCTGGCCGTCATAATCCTCAACACCGTCTTCATCGCTGTCCAGACCTCTAAATACGTCGTGGCCAAGGCTGGCAAGTGTCACTCCAGTCACTACTTTTTTGAGGCACTTCGTTTTTTTTTGATAAGCAGTAGCATGAAGGAGAATCTCATGGAGCTCACTGTGCATTTTCTGCAGATATATTATTGTGTGAACAAATTGCACTGAAGTGTTGTGTTGATATTTCCCCAACAACTGGCTGCTAAGGTTTTTCGAAAATACATAGCTACTAAAGTATTGTTGCATAGAGTGGTGGCTGATGCTGGTGGATCAAGTGTTCCTGGCCATATACATCGTTGAACTGAGCCTCAAAATATACGTCTGGAGACTAAAGTTTTTCAAACAGTTCTGGAACAACTTCGGTACGTACAATCAGCCTTTATAACCACCTTCTTCTACTAATGACATAGATACTTGTCATTGCTGGAAGGTTTGTTCTCTCAGAGTTTTGTATGTAGATAAATAGGTGGTGCATGCGCATGTGAAAAAAATTATGCAAACAATCCATTTTTTACACAAAAATTCCACCACGCTTAGTTGATAATCTTGCACCAACACATGCACCCACAGAGATTGTGGACACACACACACACTCTCTCTCTCCCTCCCCTGCCGTCAGATGCAGCCATTGTGGCCTCGAGTCTGATAGACTTCCTCATTCCACTCATTGTCCAGAACATCGGTGTCTTTGATCCCAGCGTCTTCCGGGTCCTGCGTGTGTTCAGAGCCATCAGGGCTCTCAGGGCCCTCCGAGTTCTCAGAACAATCAGGTGAATGAGCCTCTCTCTCTCTCTCTCTCTCTCTCTATCTATCTGCAACCTTCAAAATGTTGTACTGCAGGTTTCTGAAGAATCTTCAGATAATAGTTTCGACTGTACTCCAGTCCATCCCTGCCCTCAGCAGTATCGTCATGCTCATCTCCCTCGTCCTCTGTATCATCCTTCATTAGCTATGACATCATGATGGTGTCATTGAAAATCAATAAACACCTCCCTGGGAAGAATATGGCATGTATATTTTTGAGTGAGAATCCCATTCAGAGTTGCCAAGATTCCTAGTGAAAGCTGAAACATAACACAGAATGTGAAAGTCCACTTAGAATATTAACGGCTTCAATGGTATGGTGATAGTGCTGTGTGTTATCAATTCAGACACGGTAGGCTTGCTTTGGTTGTGAATTCGGGATGTCTGTTATATTATCTGTGTTGTCCAATTGGTGGATGGGACTTTGACAGCTGTGCAGACATATTTGCCATCATAGGCAGGGGACTGTACGGTGAGGTGGACCCTGCCCGGTTTGGTAATCTGGGGCGGGCTTGTTTCACCCTCTTCCAGTTGATCACTCTCGACGACTGGTTCTTCATGTACTCCACAGTCCGGGACGAGCACCCAGGTGGGCGGGGCCAGGGGTGTGGTCTGGACCCACCATTGATCATCTTTGCCCCTTTCTCTCTCTCCTCTCTAGAGCATGGTCACATCATTGTGTACCTGTTACTGTTCACCATTATGGAGACTTTCATCTTCATCAAGTGGGACTTCTACACCCTCCTTTACTACTTCTCTTGTTATGGTTTTTCTTCATATGCTGAAACCTTTTACTTCTCGCGAAAACGTTTTGCAGATATGGCATCGGGTTTCGCCTAAATAATCATTTTGTGAAAGTACTTTAGCTAATGGTATATATAGCTAACCTCATTTGTAGCTCTCCCTCTTCTCCTCCCTCTCAGTCTATTTGTGGCAGTGATCGTGGATAACCTGGCACGCACACAGGCAGTGGCCAACGCCACTAAACCCAAGAAGCTCCCTGAACTGGACAAGAAGGTGGGCAGGAAGACAACTGTGGAATTCCCTGTCCTAACTGGCCACTGTATAATACGTATATACCTCTGTTTTGCACAGACAGAGATGGTGCAGGAGAGTGACCAGGAGTTACACCGTGAGCTAATGTCAAACACTAGTGTTTGACCGACTTTTAGTAGAACCTCTGAATAATGGACACATTAGGACCAGGCATTATGATCCAACTTATCCTCTCTTTTTGTGTTTCAGAGTGTGTCTCTTATTGAGAGTATTTGGAGTGTTCTTTAGTGTGTCAAGGTCTTTTTATTTGGAGTGTCCTTTAGCGGCGGCTCTACTCACTTCAGCAGGCCACGGCAGAGGGAGAAGAGCAGATGAAGAGAGGGCTGGGGAGAAGCAGCCAAAGACAGTTGATGACTTCTACAGCCCAGAGCAGTATTCACCAAGGTGGTATACCAGTAGGACTAACTATATAGGACCGGGCATTTTGTCCTATCTTTGGAGTTTATGGACCTCAAACTGTGTCATTTATTGAGAATTTCCTTTTATTCGGAATGTCCTTTATTGGAGGTTCTATTGTACACAAGACATATAGGTGTAAGGTATCTTCACCTCCTCTCTCTCTCTCTGGTGTTCCGTTGTACAGGAAGAGGGAGCTGATGGGAAGATTCCTCCAGCTGCTGGCGTCACTAGAACACCACACCTTCACCGCCCAGAGACACTCCCAGGTCCTCGACGAACTGGTCGACCTCGTGGACTTCTCCAAGAACTGACGACTCCCCTCTTCCCTGGCAGACTTCCCGTGTGGATTTCTCTGACTCATTCCTCCTCTTCCCTTTTCCCATTTCTCACTTACTCTCTTCCCCTACTGTCCTCTTGCTTCCCTTTCCCACTTCATAGCTCTTCTCCTTTCTTCTCTCTTTCATTTTCTCTTATCCCTCATGATTAGGCATCAAGTGCATTACCAGGTTGTATAATTATAATATACACAACGAACGGGCATTCAATCTATTATTCTGTTGACTTTTAATATCAGAAAAGTTCATCATAAAGCATTTTTCATTGCAGAAAATCGCAGCAAAAAACCTACAGGTAGTTCTAAAGCAGTCATTAGGGAAGTCAATTTGGTCCAAAAAAGGTGTGGTCTCAGAAATAAGAGTACATTCCAAGATCCTCTTCAAACTCGTTACCCCATTCCACGTCGCTAGGGAGATCCTGAGACCCGTCGTCACTGTATACACAGCTCAGATTATCGTCATCTTGTCTCTCCTGCGATCAAGGGGAAAGTGGTAGAAAGAAAAGAGAAGAGAAATGAGAGAAAATATGAGGGATCATGCTTTCATAAATCAGTAGCAAAAGGTCTATAAAGCTGATACTGGTAAAGTTCTCAACACCATTTTCTCACTATGGTTAGTTACTCTTGAGCTGCAAATAATTATTATACCTCTTCATTCTCATCTTCGGTTTCGTCCTCACTGTAAACAGGTTCAACCTCTTGCAAAATTGGACTGAGTGAGTGAGAGAGAGAGAGAGAGAGAGAAATGTTAGCTACACTCACAATACATGGTTGATGTAGTAGACCTACTTCAACTTGGCCATGGCACTAGCAGGAACCTCAGCTGATGGGTCTCCGAGTTTGAAACTCTGCAGTATGGAGACACGGGGGCATGACAGTACAGAAACATAGAGTATGGGGGCATGGGGATATGACAGTACAGAAACATGGAGTATTACAGTACAGGACATAGGGTATGGAGACATGGGGTATGACAGTATTGGAGAATGGGGGCCTACGTGTTGGAATCCAATCAGGAACTTGTTCATGGTGTTCTCGATCTTGGAGACGAGACGGTAGTTCCGCAGGAGTCTTCGCTCCCTGATGGAACGGAGACTTGTGGCCATGTCCTCTCCTCGTAATAGGACATTCTCTGAGAGAGGGGGGGGGGAGAAGGGGGTAACGCAAAAGTGGCCTGACAAAAACTCAGTCTCCCTAGAACATCACTCATTGAAGACCTTTCACGAGGAAATTTACATGGAAAAGCCCATAAAGAACAGCTTTGCCTCTATCAGGTGGGAAGATAGACAGTACTTTAACATCCATGAGGAGCTCATTGTACGGTGCAGCACTAAATAAGGGCTAAGAAAACGTTCTATCTTTAGTAACATTTCTAAATTTAGCCCTTATGCACTGACAAACTCCTTTTAACAAGGGGAGAGGGGGGAGAGGGGGAGACCGACCGAGGAAGGTCTGAAGAGCTGTGGTGTTTGCGTCGAGATCATCCACGAGGAAGGTGAGGTAGGCAGTGCCGTCCTGGGGAGTGTAGTACTCAGCAATGGTGGCCCATATCATCATCTGCACACGGAGAATGGGACATTACCACTTTCCCCTTCTTCTACATCGTACATCCGGTTACGTTGCGAAACAATTTCATAATTCATGCGTTCTCATGCATGAGCTGCCAGCAAGCTCTGCAACACAAGTTGCTTGTCTCATCTAGCTATAATAATAATATGTTCAAGTGTGCACATTATGCTCCAAGTTGTTTTTGTACAGCCTCGTTTTCAGAAGTCTAGCAGCCAAGATTTGATTAAGAGTATGTGTTAGAGAAGACCGATTTAAGAAAATTGCAGCTATCAGTTAGTTTGTTATGCTCAGCTTCGGTATATACACACGTGGGGACCTACAAATTACCCTCTTCAAGATTAGTGACCTGACCTTGTGACACTGGACGAGTAGTTCACAGCCGTCGTTCACAAAACTGAGGGTCTTCATTGGGACGGCCTCTCCGATGCTGGTCATGATGTCACACAGTCTCATGGCAAAGTCCTACAGCGAAACCAGAGAGAGAGGGGAGGGGTTAAACCGGAAATTAGAGCTCAACCTTTCTCAAGTTACAAATATCCTCTTACTCAACCCTGACTCTCTCCTTCCATCCCACTTTAATAGGTAATCACAGTTAAAATGGAAGTGGGCGGGCAAGCACACATAATTATAAAAACAGATCCACAGATGCAGCAGTACTCGCACTATCGCTTGTATCGCAGTGTTTTCAGCATGCTGTGCCTGCCAGATCCACATTCCCCTCTCTCCCTCTCCCTCCCCTCCCTCTCTCACCAACTCACCCTGGACTTGTAGGAGTTGGTGACCCTCTCGTTATAGTCATTCAACTTCCTGTGCTGACGAGCATTGGCACCAAACTACACAATCGACGAGAAAAAGATGACTAAATTACTTCATGTTGCAAACCCTTTTGAGGTTAAGCTTTACACATTAAAGAGGGTATATACCTCAACACATTCTTTAATGCTATAGGCCAAGAATGCCTTGTTTTAATAGCCTCAATAAAAATCCACGGTTGCAATATCTAGGCAAGTGCTCTAAAATAAGACGAAACAGACAACATCACAGAAAAAAAAGAGTAAAAATCGACATGCATTCTCAACGATCCATACACCAATTGGAACAGTCACTAAATTGTTGTCAGGGTGTAACTGAACCGACCTTGAAGGAGCAGTTGCTGTAGTCGCTGTGAAGTGGTTTCCAAGGTCTGACACACTTCCAGCAGAACTTCATGCCACACTTGCAGGTTTGGCTGCACAGAGGTAAGAGGGAGGGAGGTAAGAGGGAGGGAGGTAAGAGGGAGGGGGGAAAGGCGGAGGGAGAGGTGATGCATTCGAGGTTGTGTTGTTCAACAATTCTTGGTTGAATAAGCGAATCTGGATTTCCATCGTTTCCGCCAAAAAACCACACCATTTGGAAAAGAAATGGTAGCACATGTGCGTGCACATGCGGTATAAATTGCATGTTGTGTACAGATGCCTCTACTGTAGCACTTGCATAAATCCAGCAAAATTCTCAAAAATTGTGCCCAAAAAAATTTTGAGAGACCTCTTTAAACACCCCCTTTGCTCACACTCCCTAACCAGAGAGATCCGTCGTGTTTCTCGACCTGGGCCTGACACGCCGGACATTTCTTGACCGTCAGTGTCTTCAGGTGCTTCGTCTTGGCCTGCTGGTCCATGCCGTCATGGTAACCTCCCTCTTTGATCCACTTCTCAATGTCCTCGCAGGACGCTGGGGGGTGCCCCTGGAGGAATTGACCACTACTCATGCTCCCTCTCTACATACGCCACTTTACAAGTGGAAATGGTTTTAGCCCAGCTATATCTATTCTTTTAGAGTCGACTGCTACAAGAAAATGGCCTAATTGACACAGAGTTGTGATTGTAGGTGTAAAATAGCGCGCTGGATTCACTTTTGGATTTTATTTCCGACTTTATAAAGACATGTCCCTACATACATTTTAACACAAAATGTCTGAGTTCCAGGCTAATATGTATGTACCTCCTTGTACTTGCAGAGGAAGCAGGAACACCATTTACACTTGCGGCAGGTTCCCGAGTTAACCCCTTCACCTCTGGAGAGGATCTGGTCGCATTGGGCGGGGTTTCGGCACCAGGTCAACTGAGGGTTCGACTCGATATAGGAGTCTATGACTGCAGAGTTGTACTGTGTGGAGGAGAGGGAGAGGAGGGGAGAGAGGAGGGAGAGAGACGAAGGGAGAGGAGGAGGGAGAGAGACGAAGGGAGAGGAGGAGGGAGAGAGACGAAGGGAGAGAGGAGGGAGAGAGGAGGGAGAGAGGGGAGGGAGGAGGGAGAGAGAGGAGGGAGAGAGGGGAGAGAGAGAAGACAAAAAGAAAGAGGATGAGTGAGAAGAAAGCAAGGGGGAGGAAGGGGAGAGAAGAGAGAGAAGGTGAAGAAAGAGAGTGAGAAACAACAGTGCAACACGAAATGAAACAAAGTAATGAGAGGGAAAAACAGCGAAATGAAGGAGAGAGGAACGAAAGGAAAAAGGACAGAGTGACATTGATTGAGAACAAAGATGCATCACCGACTTTCTTAAACTCCTCGCTGTCCTCTCCGAGAACGGCGGCAAAGAAGGCCCGAGTTGTTCGGGCGGGGCAGTTCTCAACTAGGCAGGCGGAGGAGAGGGCGTGGCCTGCTTCCAGCTCTGTCCTCAGGTGTCGCTCCCAGCAGGTCTGTACCAAACACACACACACAGAGAGGGGAATTAGCTACAAAAGTGTTCACATCACAAAAAATTTCACAAATCAACTCGAATCTTTTTGCAGTAGGCATGCATCACACCAAAATCGAAGACAAAATTTGAGAGATTTTAGTATCTTTTCTCTCTCTGTGTGCAGTGGGAGGAAGGACAAACCTTGCAGCAGACGTGGTTGCAGGATAGCCACATGCTCTCGGCAACGTTCTTCTGTTTCAGACAGGCGGGGCAAGTCACCTGGGAGTCGGCGGGCGGCGGCTCGGCACCGTCTCCGTCCCCAAGCCCCGCCTCCTTCATGACGGTGGTGCTGTTCTCGAGGTACTGCCGGAGCAGTTGGTTGTGGTTCCATTTAGAGTGGACCAGGAGGGCCTCCAGCAGGGGCCGCTCCACATGCAGAATCTGGGGGGTCCACCAGAAAGAGCTAATTTGAGGGGTCCACAAACTTGTGTTTTACACATGAAGTTTGTGCAATTGAAAAGTTTAGAGCTCCAATCTACTTACAGTGGAACCTCTGATAAGGGACCCTCCGAGATAGGGACAACTTCTCTACAAGGGACAAAATTGTTGGTCCCATAGTGTCCCTTGTTTGGAGGTTCCACTGTGCAGATGTTTCAGAACTGAACACTGTTTCCTACACTAATTGTTTAGTGCAACGTTCACTATGAATGGATCTCTTCCTCAGAACTATAGGAGCTAAAGACCATCCACTTCACCTGAGTTAGGCTGTCCAGTTCGCCGACCATTTTCTCCTCCACCTTGTCCACGGTCATGGAGGGCGAGGAGAGAAGGGCCTTCAGCAGCTGCGCTCCCTCCTCCTTCCTACGCTTATTCTTCTTCACGGCTGGCGACCCGCCACCTGATGTGGGCCTCTTTCTCACTGATTTCTCCTCTTCCTCTCCCTCCCCTATCTCTTGCTCCATGGTCTCTTCTTTCTCCCTCTCCTCCTCTCCCTCTCCCTCTCCCTCTTTTGCAGCTGTTTCCTGCAGCCGAAATTGAATTTTCGTGTACAATCAACTCTTGTCTATTGCTCGGTGTGCATGCACAGAAATAAGGGCGACTGCAGTGACAAGTTGCACCCTACTCTTATTCACTGCACACTCCAGCCTTAGTCAAAGTATTCAGGATGGTTGGTTTGCCTGTGCTTAACCCTACTTGATTGCTAAAAGTATAGGTCAGCAAATTCTACAGTCACCTATCACACTCGATAAAGTCATGGTATTCAGGATGGTTGTTGGTTGGTCTGTCTTTCCCCCCCACTTCTGCTATTTCTAAGACGGACATTCCAATATTTTAAAGATGAGTGTGTCTGTGTTCCATACCGGCTGTGAGTCTGGATCGGGGACGTAGGCCACGGTCTGGGGATTATTCTTGGTTCGCTTCAGATATCCGTCTCCGATGAGTCGCTCCACTCGTGAGCACACGTCGCGAACTTCGACCTCAAACTTGCCAAACTCAATCTGTCTGTCACTGAATCGACCGGTGCCACAGGCCTTGATGATCTATAGTAATATCACGTGTTCACAAATTAGACGTGCAATCTTTGTTGTGTCATACACAAGTTGTTACATTGGATTTTTTGCAGGCTATGTAAAAAAAGCTGTTTACGAAAAAAAACTATGCTTACGATAAAAGATTAAAAAAATGGACTGCTACGTGAAAAGCTGGGTGTTTTACTAATGCTTCCTAATGCTTCTTTAGAGTAACGTGCATTGTGATATTATGTATGTACATATGTAGGTAGTATAGCTATACAGTATGTACAGCAGCATACAAAAAGATGGGAAGCAATGCGCATAGGCCAACTGCAGGAGATCCATGTATGTACCTTGATAGCAAGGCTGTTGACAGCTATCTCCTTCTCCTTCTTCATGATGCGGATGATCCCGGCATCCATGATGGTCCGTCTCCGTTCCAGGATGTGGGTCAGGTCCAGGATCCGTTCCGCCCGGGTGTGGCTCGGACCCTTCTTCCTGTTGATCTTCTTCACTTCGTGGAACAGGACGATGTTCGACTCTTGACTCCGCCCTACTTCCATCGGGAACGCCTCGTTTATCGTGAAGACGCTACTCGGTCGGAAGTGGGTGTTGGGCAGAGGGGCGTCAGCTGTTGCTACGTTGTCGCCGGGTGGCAGCTCCGAAGGAGGAGGGGCGGAGCCGAGGTTGTGGGTGTGGAGAAGGACGCTCTGTCGCTTGGCTGTTAGTCCGAGGAGTGCATCTGAGAGATCAGAGTAGTCGATGAGGGTCGAATCGTGGAGTGTCTTCATCGTGAGGGTCTGGGGTAGGGAGGGAACGCAACTCGAGTGAGTATTTGAAGAGAAAAGAGAAGAGGGAGAGAAGAGAGCATGGCTTATGGCAGGGGGCATTTTGTCTTTCTTGGAAAAGAGCTCCCTTTCAGCAATAGTTGGTAGAGTTAAGGAGAGAGAGAGAGAGAGGGTGAGGTGGGTAAAGGAAGGAAGAGAAAAAACAGGAGAGTGAGGGGGACGGAGAAAGACAGATGAACGAAGGATGGGAACAGACCTCAGCTGAGTTGAAGAAGAGGAGGACGATCATCTGAACGGTGGTGACAGAGAGGTTGAGACCGGAGTATTGGACCGACGCCCACCCATGCAGGGTCCAATGGAGCTTTCTCGCTCTCTCGTGTTGCTTCACTGCATTCTCATGGGCTGAGAGGGGGAAACATAGATTAGAGCACGAGCGAGATTTGGCAACGCAAAACACAATTTCGTCAACCTACGATGGCAACTCCCGTCAAGTTTACTAAATGCCCGTGCACCGTTTCCCCTGCCATTCCGCATACTAAAACAAGTGTGCGTCAATTGGAGTACGTACTAGGTGTCTCGTCCGTTGAAATCTACGCACGTTACGAGCGGATACAGAGTGTATGTGGCGCCACAGCATCTACTACACCACCCACCAGCATTGAAGAACTTCTGGTACTCATCACAGAAGGAGTCCAGGGGTTTGGGGAGGGAGGAGGGAGAGGGCATGGGGTGATGGCGGAGCGGCCAGAAACAGGCATTTAGGATTGACACCTGCAGCCTTCTCTGTCGGTAGAACGAGGAGCGCATGGCTAGGTCCATGACCTTCTGGCTCATCTGCATGGAGAGAGGGGGGAGAGGGGGAGAGGGAAAATAGTGCATCTACGTTACTGGTTGTGGCATTGAATAACTGACAGAGTCCACTTTCCCTTCACTGACTCTCCTCAACACTGTGCATGCCACGTGGTGCACAGAAAATACCGACTACGCGGAAGGGCGTGGCAATTATTGCGCGTATACGTAATTTCGCATACGCGGAGAAATTGCGCTGCTACCCCAAGTGTAAAGTTTTAGAAAGTCACATTTCGTCCTCTCCCACCACGTTTGTTTTTGACTGACGTTGCTGGAGGCAGTCTGGATGATCATTTGGTCGAGGCTCTCGAGCAGTTCGCTGTCACAGAACCTGTCCATCAGTGACCCTGACTCTTCTAGATCCTGCAGCATTTGCCTGCACAGGGGAGAGGAGAGAGGGGGCAGAAAGGGAAGAGAGGGAGAGGGAGAGGAGAGGGGGGGAGAAGGAAAAGGATGTGAAGAGGGAGGGAAGAGAAGGGAGGAGAGAAAGAGGAGACGGGGAAGGGAGGGAGGAAAAGGGAAGGAAGGAGAAAAGGAAAAGGGAAGAGAATAAGAGAGAAGACGAAAGGAGAAGAAAAAAAGGTGCTCAGCGGAATGTGACAGAGGACACTGTGCAGAGGGACTTACAGGGGTACTTGTGGGGGAAGCAGTGAGAGAAGGTCTGCACTAGACGCTTCTCCAGCGTCATGGAGACGGAGCGTCCGCGGAGGAGTCTGGCCGCAAGGTGGCGCTCTGAGGGGTGGGGGGTGGTAAAGGTACAAAACTCTCACACTAGTACGGTCTCTTTGAAACATGAAACCATACCGTACCGATAGTAGTGCTCAAAGACGTGAGCAATGTCCAGGTTATGGATGAACTGCAGTGGCTCTGCAAAGTGCATGAGCATGGCCTCGCGTTGGTGTTCGCCCACGGACTGGAACCGGGCTGCGTCCCGACAGGCGGTGTTCATTAGGGAGTCGATACACCGACAGAGGATCTCGCAGAACTGAGGGCCAGGGGAGAGAGACTATAACTTTACTCAGGAGTGGCGTTTTGAACACCACGATGATTCTCAGCCTTATTTTTCCTCACATAATTTGTGGTTTTTAAATGAAAATTGCAGGGGAATTTGCACGTGGGCCGAACTGAAGAAAGCTATACATACTGGCTTTTAGTTACAAAATTTCCCCCCTTTTTTGATGAAATCGCAGGAATGATTTTACTTGTGAAATACACATATCAACGAAGGAGAGAGAGGAGAGGCCTTCATTTACCCTAAGTCCCTGCATCTCGTTGAGGCTCCTGAAGGCATTCGAAAAACCCTCCTTCAGCGAGAGTGCAAAGGTCGAGTGCCCGCCAAACAGCTCCAGCATTGCCTGCTTTAGCTGGTCGTAGACGCTGACCAAGTCGGCCGCCAGGGCCTGCGGTGAGTCGTACTGGTCAAACCGGTTTACCACACCGGTTACGCGAGCTTTGACCAGGTCCCGCCAGCAGAAGGCTATGGCTGTGATACTGTCTCCAGACTGGGTAGGTGGGAGGAGGAGGGGAAGGGAGAGAGAGGGAAGGAGAGAGGTGAGAGATGATGCTATGCACATAAACGTTACAAAATCACAGTTTCGTGTAAATTTGCCGAAAACACAATTGCTCAACGCCACATTGAAAACATGACTGATGGATAAAACAGCAGTTTCTGGCAATTGAGATACCAGAGTCACAAAAATAATGGCTGACCTGGACGACTCCCTTTTCCCCTCCCCCGACAAGACCGATGAGGGTTCGAAGGTCGGCAGTGTTCGGCTCGATCCCCAGTTCCATGGCTCGCCTGGTGGGCGTGTTCATGTCGCAGTCCACCAGGAGACGACACATCCTCCTGATACGTGACATCTGTATCAACCTGGGGGAGATAAAAAATGGCCGAGTCACGACCACAAAATGTGGTGGTTTCGGCAATCGGCAATCGGCAATTTTGTCACCCATGTAATACGTGTTGCCCTACTATGTACACACACTGCCCCCACCTCTTTTGTCCTCCGACAAAGTCGAAACTCTGACTGGCAAAGGCGGAGGTGTCTGCCTCCAGCTGCTCCACGGTCGTCGAGGCAACCAGCGCCTGCCACTGGGTGGCGACGGGCGGCTGCATCTGAGAGACGTAGTCATTCATCAGAGTCGGCAGGCTTGACCCCTTCTCCCCTCCTGAGGAGGTTAACGCGGAGCACGAACATCAAATTTTACAATACGGTCAAATTTTACAAAAATAAATACGGTCGATAAACATAAATGTGACTGTGTAGAACAGAAAACCAGTAAAATTGTTGGGAAAAGCTCTATTGTAGATTACTCTGTGCTAAAACCTCATTCTGTGAGGACCATTCTAGAATGAAACTCCTCAAACATAATGGCCAATGCAGATTGGATCTTTGCAGTTTCGATATCTACGCAGCACGGCTTCAAACACCTCAATGAGCAAACACCGGGCGGAAATTTGCAGACTTTACCTTCAACTTGAGTGACGGTGAATTTGTCGATGAGTGGTGTAATGAGGGCCACGCGGAGAGACTGCCCCAGAGAGTAGCGGGCAGCTGGCGTCATCAAGAAATGGTCAGCGAACAGCTGCTCGTGTAGCACCACCGCGTTCATCCTGAGAGGGGGGAGAGAGAATGTGGGCAGGAGTGATGAGTGAAGAGTGAGGAGGCAGGAAGAGTATACAGACCTGTCGAACACGTCGAGGGAGGTGAGGGAAGGATCGTTCAGCCACGTCTGGACCTGGATGTTGTAGAACAGTTTGGTCCTCACAGAGAAGAGGTCTCCGAACAGTGACCAGAGAGATGTGCGGGTCGTCTCGCACGTGATCCTCCTCACCCTCACGTCTATACCTCCCTGGGGGACCAGATTAACGACTGAGGAGAATGTATGTAATCATGCAGCCATTCAAATGTGTACGTAGGTATGTATGTACCTCACAAGAGACAGAATCAAGAACTGAGACAGAGAGTTAGTCAAGTCTGTGCGGAACTAATGCATTGTAACGAGGCCCTCCTGACTGCAGGAGACTGAGTTAGTGCAGGCCAAGGACAGGGAGCTAAGAGAGAAGGCGACAGACACCCTGACCTTCATGGCTTACACAGTGGTTTGACGAAACCAAACTCTTGCTACATTGCAAACCGGCCATTCACATACTCTCTCTAATGCAACAACAATTCCCTTTCAATGAAACGTGTTTGTTTTTCGTAACTTAAAAAACTTTCGTAAAAAAACCTGCGCGAATCACGTAAAAGAAGTTGCATGAATGTACAGTACTTGGCCAGTGTGGATGGCGCGGTAAACTAAAGTAAGAAATACTGTACTTTCCGCAATTTGCGTATAATCTGTGAAATTCACAAAAGCTTTCAATTTCACTAGACTCGGTGTGTGTGTGTGTGTGTGTGTGTGGTGCGTGCGTGCGTCAGGCACTGGCTGACCTGCTGGCTCCTCTTGATGCGTAGCACAATGACCGGGTAGTGTTTCTTGCAGTTTTTCAGCAACTCAAACTCCCCAAGGAACGTGGACGGAATGTACACCTGCAGAGGATTGAAACTGGTAGTGTCTGTCGCTCGCTACTAGAGCGCTAGCTAGCACTGGCGGGCGTACGGTGCTCAGGTCCTCCACGTGGTCGGCTGCCACGCCCCCCTGCACCGTGATCCGCTGGGGCATGTAACTGGAATCACTTGGGTTCACGTCCATACAGAGCTTCCTGGGTGTATTATAGGAGAGAGGGAGATATAATACTGTGGGTCTATCCTTACGCAAAACTTTAGAAGACCTCCCTGGGAAAATATACATATTTAAGAGGTGTTGGGTTAACAAAGTAGCCTGCAAGGGTACAAACTCCCAGTGCGGACAGCATAACCATAATTTTTTTATGCAAACCGATAATTATGCGTATCTATATTGCATGAATTTACATAATATTCAACATTCTCAGGGGTGAATCGGGGGGGCCTTGGGGGTTTATGTGTAAATGCGAGGGGTCTAAGGCATATTTCAGGGGTCATCCCTCCGGAACCTCAGTCAAGGGGGAACCCAGCTTATACAAGACACCATGGGGTTCTACACGTAAAATCAACAACACAAGAAAAGTGGTGACAATTTGGGTTCTGATGAGAGAGAGTTAAAATCCACTTCACTGACTTGATAATGAGGCCTCTCTTCATGTAGAGCCGCAGCCAGTGGGACCCGTTGCGTCCGGTACTCTCCCAGTAGGTGGAGCTATCGTTGTCAAGGATACGGGAGCTACGGTGACTGTTGCTGGAGACCTCAGTCTTCTCCCAGCAGTTGTCCCGCAGGGCCATGCTCAATCCTCCTCCTGGTGAGGGGGGGGCAGTTTGGCAAATGACAGAGAGAAGCAACCAGGAAATAAATTACAGCTTGGGAGATAATATGAAGTAGAAAAACTCTTTTAAAACGATAGTGGCGTGCAACACATTAACACGTGTAATCTGGAAGTAGGGCCACCATCTGACTCCTGTATCTACGACCTCAGATACTGCTACATCTCTCTCCTCTCTCCCCTCTCCTCCTTCCTTCCGCCTTGCCCCACCTGAGCCTGCCGACAGGTACTTGACAAAGGCGCTGAACTTCGGGACAAACAGCGGAGACCAGGCGCGCCGGCTGTCTTCGACAGAGTTCAACATCATCTCCATCATCCCGGCAAAGATGATCCTAATGATCTTCTGGTTCCGCTCGGCTTCCGTCAGCTTGTTCGCCTCGATTAGTTCGTTCATTGCAAACGCAACATCTGTCAACTGCACTCGAGGACAGAGGGAGGGGAGGAAGAGAGGGAGAAGAACAAGAGAGATGAGAGATGAGAGATGAGAGATGAGAGAGAGAGAGAGAGAGAGAGAGAAGAGAGAGAGAAGAGAGAGAGAGAGAGAGAGAGAGACGCTGGTTTATGGAGCACTTGCTGCATTTCAGTGTTTTGAGAGGGAGAGAGAGGAAGAGAGGAGGTAGGGAACAAGATTTATCTCACGTCGAAATCGTCGGGATATTTCTCTCGGACGTTCTTGAGGGCCGGGAGGAGATTGACGTGGTACATGACAGTCACATGATCACTGTCCTTGGACAGAGCTTCCAGAACATTCAGACACAGTCTCTGGATCTGAACGGAGACACACAAACACACACGTGACAGAGTCGATGGTACAATATACACATATGTATACTGATACCAATTTTCGATGATATATACTTCGGTTTACAAACCCACATGATGTAGTGATGGAGTAATGACGATGATGGCACACATAATTATACTGAAACTGAATTTCAATAAATGGTTTACCTGTTGTAAAGGTGCGACAATAGATACTGTATATACACTTCCAAGAATTGGTCATACGCAATTTTTTGGCTAACATTGCAAAAAACTACTCACTTTTGCCATTTTCATACGCTGTGCGATACACTGTAGTAAAGTGGGTGTGGCTAACTGGTTTGTTGCCGGGGAAGGTGTGCATGCAGGTAGAGACGGCACGGAGTCCTCCCTGCATCACCACATGAGCCGCCGTTTCCTCGTCAACCTTGATCAGTGATCCCAGGATCCTGTGGCAACATACAGGTCACGTGAGGATCACATGACCGATCATGTGACTCGGGGGAGCCAGGCGATCAAGTCATCTCATTGAGGGTTTTCGGTTTAATTGTGGCTGTGCATCTTCAGTGTTGACTCAATAGTGAGAGCAAGAGTGTTTTGAATACAGAGGGAGAACATGCAGCTTGTCATGTGACGATCACATGACTGACTCACGTGAGGGCGTTCTCGGTGAAGGTGGCACTCTTGTTGGCGTCCATGGCCTGCGTTAGGTAGAACACTCCCTTGTTTTTCAGGAATGCCCTGGCAAACGTCACTCCTACAAACATCACATATACCCATCTCGTTCTTGTGCATAATACAGTCTGCACCAGGCTCTTTTCCCCTCCCACAAAAGAGGCTGGGACGACGCTAGTGCATCCTACTGCTCGACTGTCCCCCCCATCCCTTTCATCTTTCCCTGGACCTCACTCACACATTTCCCTCTCCCCCCCTTTTGCTCCAGAATTTTTGTCTATCTCCAGAATTCAACCCAACCGACGTACCAGGTCTGAGAAACATGTCGTTGGAGGTCATGTCCCTGTCCATGATTCGGAGGAGACGAGGGAGAGGGTTTCGCGAGTAGATGTCTTCCGACCTCCGCAGAGCCTTGATGACCGACAGCATCTCCTTCACCAGTGCCTTCCGCGCCTCCTCTGTAGCAGTGGGAGAGAGACACCACAGGTTAGTGGCGGGAGATGATAGGAGAGGGATCGAGGGACCATGAGGTAAATTTTTGACATATTTGTGCCGTACAGTCGCCAATTTTTAGGGCTGAATGTGAAATTTTGATGCTTATGAAAAGTTATTTTTTCACTTCTCAGTTCCACACATGTATTAATGGAGCATAATTTTTTTGCATATATTTGGACTGAGCCCGTTACATTTAGGGAAGAAAGAATCTAAAAAATTTGCATCGTGCAAATGGTGTGGCGCACCAGAGCCGAAGTCGTCTCTATCCAGCATGTCCTTCATGTGGCCACACTCTGGGGAGAACTCGACGATCAGCGCACAGACGTCTTTCTTCGTGGAGAACTCGGGGAATTTGGTCTTGACGTTGTAGAGAAGGTCGGGGATGCCCCAGCCGACCATCTTCTGCTGGAGTTCGCAGTCCTTCAGGAGGCCAGCGAGAATGAAGAGGCCGTGACGAACCGCGTAGACACAGTTTCTGAGGGAGAGGAAGGAGAGGAAGGAGAGGAAGGAGTGAGGTACACGAGAAGGAAGAGAGCGGGTGGAGAGGGAGGAAGAAAGTTGAAATACGTAAGTGTTGAAGAATCGAACAAGTAAGGAATGTAGCACAGGAACACTTGACGACAAAAAAAAGAAAAGAAAAAAAAAAAGAAAGAAGTTAGCAGTGCTAGGGCTGTGTTATAGCTGCTTCAAGCATAGAAAGACAGTATGTAGTGTGTGTGTGTGTGTGAACCCACTTCTTTTCAATGGGGCCCATCTCCATATTATAGCAGTCAACAATGGTGGCCAGAGCCGAAACAATGACCCTAAGTCCTCCCTCTTCCCCATCCGACGTCACTAGACTCTCCAGTGTCCCGATCACTATCGCCTTGGTCGCCTCCGAAACTCCGCCCACCGTCTTCCGGCCTGACTGCGGGTGCGGCACGGAGGCAAAGATGGAGAACCCGCCCATGAGGTGGAAGAAACAGTCGACCCCTACGCACTGCAGTTTGCAAGAAGTCGGGCTCATTTTCACGAGTCTCAGGAACTGGTTGAAGAGCCCGCTGGTGCATGCGGCCTGGCGCTCCGAGTCCACGTTGATGGCCTGGACTCCGGAGCGGTAGGCACGGAGACCGTGGGTGGCCACCCGGGCACTCGTCGGGTGTTCCGCCACGTGCTTCTCGAGGGCTTCTCTGACCTGATGGAGGCAGAGGAGAGACGGAGACGAGGGAGGGATGGAGGAGGAGAGAGCAAGAGACAGGGAGCAGAAGACGTGAGGAGGGAAAACATTGCCACTTGTTACTTGCACAGAACAAATGCAGTAAAAAAAGTCGTGGAGTTAAGTTTGAGATTTTATGTATATACATTTTCTAGTTGGAACTGTAATATAATGGTTGCTGCACAACACTTCAGTCTTTGAGGGTGCGTGCACTTGAACACAATATTGCTGCCAGCTATATATCCTACCAATTCACCGTCTGATGAACACAATTGAATGATCAAAGAAAGGAGGAGTGAGACGTATATATGTACCTGAGTGATGAGGGCCATGGTGCCGTCCTGCCGGTGCTCCAGAGAACGCAGCTGCATCACGGGGTCCTGGTCCTCGCGACGGTACTTGAGATAACCGGAGACGGTCCGGAGAAAGTTCTGGGGGGCATCCTCTAGACCTGGACGACACAGGGAGATGGAACACGAGAATCATGAGCTTTAGACGAAAATGTTTTTTTCCCACACGATGCTTTCAACCACAGTGCATACACTATACAGTACGTGTGCTGTAGGCAGAAAAGCCAGGAAAAGGGCGGTGCACACGGACGTACACTATACGGTACATGTGCTGTAGGCAGAAAGCCAGGAAAAGGGCGGTGCACACGGACGTACACTATACAGTACATGTGCTGTAGGCAGAAAAGCCAGGAAAAGGGCGGTGCACACGGACGTACACTATACAGTACATGTGCTGTAGGCAGAAAAGCCAGGAAAAGGGCGGTGCACACGGACGTACACTATACAGTACATGTGCTGTAGGCAGAAAAGCCAGGAAAAGGGCGGTGCACACGGACGTACACTATACAGTACATGTGCTGTAGGCAGAAAAGCCAGGAAAAGGGCGTGCACACGGACGTACACTATACAGTACATGTGCTGTAGGCGAAAAGCCAGGAAAAGGGCGGTCACACGGACGTACACTATACAGTACATGTGCTGTAGGCAGAAAAGCCAGGAAAAGGGCGGTGCACACGGACGTACACTATACAGTACATGTGCTGTAGGCAGAAAAGCCAGGAAAAAGGGCGGTGCACACGGACGTACACTATACAGTACATGTGCTGTAGGCAGAAAAGCCAGGAAAAGGGCGGTGCACACGGACGTACACTATACAGTACATGTGCTGTAGGCAGAAAAGCCAGGAAAAGGGCGGTGCACACGGACGTACACTATACAGTACATGTGCTGTAGGCAGAAAAGCCAGGAAAAGGGCGGTGCACACGGACTACACATACAGTACAGTGCGTAGGCAAAAAGCCAAAAAGGGCGTGCACACGACTACAGCACTAACTCACCACTTCACCGTGACCTCAGCAACACAATTCCTCTGTGCTACATACACATGCAGTAGATCGATCTGGGCAAAAAACTACTCATTCACAAGCCAACCAAGACTACTACCCCATACTCCCACTAACCCAGCAAAAGGGGGTGGCATAAGGTTCCTTAATCGGCCCACAACCCATGAAAATTCCCCCGAAAATTCCAGAAAACCTCAAAATCATCCCCAAGTTTCACCAAAAGGTCAATCTATCTATACCTAGTATCTAGCCCATAGTAAGTAAAGGTAGAGGATACTGGTGTATGTGTATGACGAACCTTCTTTGGCCAGTGTCTCCAGCATTCGGCGAGACTGAGGGAATTTGCCCTCAAACTCTGTGGTGGCGACAGAGAGCAGAGAGTACAGGTCACATGACACACACATGATCACGACCCCCCTGGCCCTCTCTCTCTCTCTCTCTCTCACTTTCTCCATCAAACTGTACCTGTTCTAAACAGCTGCTCGATCTCCTTGCGTGATCCTTGCAACATGTCCTCAAAGTCTGCACAACGACAGAAACAGCAAAAAAAATTTTCACCACAAACCCAGCTGGGTCACCCTGACGACGAACCAGCCAAGGTCTCTTTTTTGAGCAAGGAGGGTTTCAAACGCGACAAAAGTTGATGCCGTTTGTCGGTTTAGCCCTAAAAACTGGTTTGATAATTACTAAAAAGGCTTCACTCCGTATGGGAGTTTAGTCCCAACTATTCTATTGTTGATTGGGAGGAATTTCAGGCTCCACCCACTTGGTATGTCATGAGGGAGGTAGCTGTGGATGGGGTCCTCCTGGTCGTAGGGGTCAAGGTACGGAGCCACCAGTCGGTACGGCCCCGCTAACGCCTTGTCCTGCTCGTCCGGGTTGTCGTTGGCGACGGCTATCTCCTGCGTGGGGTCGGAGTACTTCTCTCGGAACTGGCTCAGTTCCTTGACGCTGAGTGGCTCTCTGGCGAGGAACGGGGCGGATCTCTCCATGGCCTCGAGGATCTGGGCACACTGGGCGTGGGTTGGGGTGTACGACACCAGGTCTGCCAGCGTCTATGGGGGCCAGGGGGGGGGAGAGGAAGATGGACAAAAAGTCCACAACAAACTGCAAACGTGATCATAGGTTTTCCTCTTTGCCTCCAAATAAGTGAAACTGAATGTATCCTTTTTAGGTATTTGGAGATCACATGCAGTAATATGGGGCAGAACAAGTGTTCTTTATAGAGAGGTGTCCTTTTTCAGAGGTTTTGTTTTTCGTTGGAAATATTGACACAGTTCGCCATATTGAAACGTGTCCCACTGTGTGTTGGTTTACTTTGCTTTGCCTTTACCACGCAGATGACACACACACACAGAGAAGGTGGCGCAGACCTTGATGTGGGGAAGTCTGATGATACTGACAACCGTCTCCACCAGCTCGGGGTCGGTGTTGGCCAGACAGAGGACCTCCCACCAGAACGGCTGACTCACGGGCACCTGCGAGAGAGACACGTCCGTCGGCCAGTCCAGAGATCGCATCACGTACGGCTGCTTCAGCGGTCGCTGGTACGCTATCGTGGCCGGGTCTGGGGAAGAAATGGTGTAGGGAGGGCGGGGAGGGACGGAGGGAAGGAGAAATATACTGTCGGATCTGCTTGACATTATGACCTTTCCTCATCGCTTTGCTAGTACTTGGCCAATTTATATCGGAGAGCTGTTTTCAAATGAAATGTAAGCTTCAAATTAGGAGCTTTTTCTGACTGATTTACGAGTGTTTCAAAATAGTATGCAAACAATAAATTGTGCAATAAACTGCACAGTTCACACATGCGCTCAAATGATCGTCAAATTACCTGATACAGTGGAACACCTCTATCTAAAAGAACAACTCCCAAATAAGGATAGTTCGGGTCACGGTTCCACAACATATGTACAGTACAGTATGCTGTTCACCAGCTCAGTACGTGTACAGTACAGTATGCTGTTCACCAGCTCAGTACGTGTAAAGTTCAGTTCACACCGTGACTGACCGTCATCTTCATTGTCGAAGGAGATGGGAGGGAGGATCTCGACCTGATGCCACCACAGCCAGTAGGTGTCACCCCCGAGACCGTCCCAGGCAAACTGAGCGGGAGGATGGCCGTTGTTGGTCTGACGATACACACCATAGTCCCCCTCTGACACCGACTCATAGCTGCCTCTGGCCTTCACCTGGGTCCGAGGGGGAAAGAGAGGCAGGAAAATAGTGCTGCTGACAATTATTCTTCAGATTTTTATGCAGTGGCATCAGTGTAAAATTTTCAGCAGTTTTGCAGGCTAAGGAATTCGTGTATTGTGAAAATTATCCTAGTAAAGGTGGATAAAAGGAGGAGAGAATTTTCTGACACACAACACGAAAAATAGTAAGAGGGTTAGAATACTCTGGGGGGCGTTCTCCTGACCCTCATTCCCTGGCGAAGTGTATTCTTCACGTAGTTCCCGTATTTGTCGTCAGTGCCGAAATCCGCTCTCGTCTTGTAGACCTTCTTCTTCTTCCTGCGGGGGGCCAGCGCCTCCGCGGTGGGCATGGTCCCCGTGAAAATTGAGACCCCCTTCAAGGCCCGCTGGATCGTCTTCTGGTATTCCTCGAGCAAGGTTCCCTCGAACCAGTTGAAGACGAAGAAGAGTTCCGCGAGGAGATCGAACTGTGCATCGAACACCTCAAAGTCCCGCAATCGCTGGAGGGTTTTGTCGTCGCCTGCGAGCAACAGACAGGGAGGAGGCGGAGTCATGGTCCTTGATGAGCGAGTTGACGTGGAGATATTTCTTCAGGAGGTAGTAGATGAACCGACTCGGCACCTGGAAACCAACAGGATAAAGTAAACGAAGGGAAAAAAAAACATAATCAGGATTGAAAGTCCAAAGTAGAAATTGAAAATGAGCAAATCTGAAAATGCACATCTAAAATCTCTGCAAACAACACTCAAGTACAGCATCATAGTGCTACCAATCATGCACACATCACTGTATCTTGAAAATGGACTTCTTGTTGAAGTTGAAAGAAAAAAATTCCCCAAGGGATTGTTTACCTGTGGCAGTGTGGTGCTGCTGAGAACTACATCGCTCTCGTTCACAGACGCAGTGTCCGAGAAGAGATCCAGCATCATCTGCCGACTCTGGGAGGTGGAGTTGTCTGCCCCACTCACGTCCCCCTCCGTGAGCTTCAGCAGCACGTAGGCGCGGCTCCCCGCGTCGAACGTGGCCAGGGAACGGAGCACCTCGCTTGCGCTGCGTCGTATGTCGCCGTCCTCGGACGTCAGCAGGTCCAGCAGCAAGTCCAGCGCTCCGCTCTCGCGGAACGTGTTCGCAACGGCGCCGACCTGCGCGTACGCACTGAGAATGTTCATGGTGCTAGCCAGCATCTTCGTTCCTGCTTTCCCCAGCCCCCTCCTCGCGTCTTCCCGAGACCTGGCGAAGATGCGCTTGGCTCTGGCGACCAGACTCTTGATGTCCTCCACCATCTCCGTCACGGACTCCTCGCCCGCCTCTCCTTCCTTGCCTGCTGCGGAGCTGGACGATGCCGCTTGCTGCTCCCCGGCCGCTGCCTCGAGGCCGCCTTGCTGCGGGGGGTGCTGCCGGCTGTCGTGAGCTCTCTGGAGAGACAGCAGATTGGGACAGCAAGCCTCCACCTCCGCGTTCCGCATCCACACGAGATACGTCTGGCACATCTTCTCTCCATACTCGTCATATTCTTCCTTGGAGAGGGCGTCGGGATCTGCGAGGCTCCATTTCACAAGGCTCTCCTCGTCCCGACCAGGGGCCTTTCGCTTTATCACCAGATCCTCTGCTTGGTAGCTCGCCGCCGGGCCCAGGTTGAACACCTTGCTCCCGCTACCTTCTCCTGCACCCGCCGACATCCCTCCACGCTCCGATCGGCTCGTCTTGTAGCTTCGGAGTTTAGAGCAATGGCGGATAGCAGCACATGGGTGTGTGGGGGTTAGGCGCGCACGCGCATGCGTTCAAAACGCTCATACACCCATTCCCGGATCCCGCGAGTCATTCTAAAGCGCATGCGCAATGAAAAGCTCTTTGCGAGACAAAACCAAATATAATATACCAATAATTACAAGCACACGTTCACACAGACAGGGGAGAATGCAATGTATAATACGTCGTTAAAAATAGACAGAGGGACTGCATATTATCATTATGCTCTATGTTTTATTGATGTGGGTCTTTGCAGCTGTAGTAGGTCTGCCAGAATTCAGCCCAGAGTACTGGTATTTCGCCTTCTTCTCTGACGGCTTTAGAATCTACAAGAGACCAGAAGAATAATTTCAAGACAGAAAGAAAAAGCGCTAAGCTATATACTACAATGCGTTCAGGTATCGTAAGACGTAAAACTTTGTAAAAAGCTTCCACTACAGCTGTACTAGATAACTATTTGCTGCCATTTTACACAGATATTTGTGCTTTTTCTGGTCATCACTAGGTGACTGGTGCTAAATTTTTTTGCCCGATTCCAAGTGCAACCAGCAAACTTCTGAAGTGACTACAGCTATGGCGTTAAATTCACACCCACGAAATAATACACCCAATAGCATGCTTCATTCCAAGACACCTACATAATTATGAAGACAGACCTGGAAGGAGCAGAAGAGCTGTTCGTCCACTGTCATCATGCCCCCTGCGTTGTCATAGTCTCCACAGTAGTTGGGTGCCGAGAAGAGAGTGACCAGCTGCCTCCTGGCAAAGAACTCATACCCGTCTTCCACCACCTGTGATCAGCGGAACACAGTTACACCTCCTGTACCTTAGGGATATCAAAACCGTGTTCCTATTCACTTATTCGGTGGTAGTATAAAAAGTGTACTACTTTACTCGCAGGGTCCTTTATCAGAAGTTTAACTGTACATCCTGGAGAGGTTTAAAGTTAATATTCATCTCATACAAACAAAACGCAAAAATGTAACAAACAGGTCTCTCTTTTTTACAGAGTTTTGCGGACCACAATTGAAAGTGAAAGTATATAATACGGGTATTTACAGAACGCTAGAAATTCACAGCCTGTATACGTTTTACTCCCCCTCCTTTTCTCCCAACCATGTTGTCTCTCTCTCTTATTAAGCACCCGCAAATTGTATATACGTACCTGATGTGCCCGACACACTAGGTCCAGGTCGTGTCTGTTAAGAAACTTGGTGACAATGTCAGCACCAAAGGTGAAAGAGACACCGCGATCATTCTCCCCCCACCCCTGGGTGTCCTTGTCTGGGTCAGACCAGAGGAGGTCACAGAGGAGACCAGTGTCTGGGACGTCTGTCGGTCTCGCGACCGACCGTATCTGGTCGAAATCATGGAGATCCGGAGATAGGCCTGCGTTTGTGTGTGAGTGTGTGTGAAACCATTAATCACAGGGTTTTAACACCACACACCAACTAAACCCAAGACAAAACCTCTTCAGAAAAGAGAGCCGCCCTCAAACACACGACGATGAAAAAAGAGAGTTCCAAACGAGATCTCTACCAACTGAGCTACCAGGGCAGCGCACCAGACTGATAACTGTACAGCACAATTGGCCAAAAAGGAACCCGCAAATACCGAAGAGCATTCACAAGTAAAAACAGAGGCTCTGCAAGTGTGAGACAGTGTGAGACACTATACGCAGCATGTAAACAGACAAAGGTAGTGAGAGGGGGAGGAAAGAGGGAGTTAGGCATGAGGAATAGGGGGAATACAGGAAGTACAGACTTAGCGGTATGCGTAAATTGCATTCCTACGCTTAAAGTGAAGCGTATAATTACGTAAAACACATGAAGGGGGAGAGAGAGGAAAGGTGTGGGATGTGTTGTCTTACACTAGTTGTTATACTACATGTCCAGTGATCTAATGATCTACAACATGTGTAGGGAAAGGGAGGTCCTTGCCCAATACACTGTGTCTTTAGAGAGGGTCCACTAGTAGTGGGGTTACATACCTCCGTGACAGCAGAAGATCTTGTCATCAATGACTGCAGCGATGGGGAGACAGTTGAAACAGTCGGTGAACGTCTTCCACAGCTTAATACTGTACCTTCGCTTGCCTGAAGAGGAGAGAAGCAGGGAGAGAGGGGGGAGAGGGAGGGGGTGGAAGAAGAGAGAGAAAAGGAGAGAGAAAGGGAGGACAGGAACCTATAACTCTTCTCCCATGGCACCATAAACACACGGGTAAAGTTCTCAAGAACTATTTGTTCATACAGGCCATGTGACCTCTGCCTGTAAGAATGTCAACCAGAGCCTACATAATACGAGGGGCGACACCCTTTGTTTCCCAATACTAGGAAACACTTAACCACAAGCCATGATTGTAGGGGTTACTGCAGGATTACCGCGGAACACACAAATTGACGCGTTTGCAAACTTTGCCAGGCTTCTATATGTGCATGCACCGGTAGCTTCCACACTGATACAGTGAACTGATGGGGAGCTCTTGAAATGATGTCACTAGCCACACAAATGATGTCATCGACCGACAATTCACACTAGGGCACTATATACACCCAGTTCGTTCGATACCACATATGTCTGCCACAGTGCGTTACACGTTTTTGTGATAAGAAGAGAAGGGGGGAAGCAACGGAACTTAATGCATGGTACATACACACTACATCAGGCACCCATAAGTCGCCAAGAGGCTGATGTGATTGGCACGGCACAACAAGAGTACAGCCTCCCTTTACAACTAGTTGATTGGAACTTGGGCAAGCTCAGCTACATAACTGTGCATATGTTGACAATTAAACTCATCACCCTATAATACAACAGAGCCCATAATTAATGGTAAACGAAGCTGATAGACTTCAAAAGAAGCTAAGTAAGGATGGATAGTAAAATTACAACTCACATTCGTCGTAGAAGCCGTAGATTCGGTTGATGCTGGCACACTCGTGGTTTCCGCGGAGGAGGAAGAAATTCTCGGGGTACTTGATCTTGTAGGCCAGGAGAAGGCAGATGGTCTCCAGGGACTGCTTGCCTCTGTCCACGTAGTCACCCAGGAAGAGGTAGTTTGCCTCTGGCGGGAACAGTCCGTACTCGAACAGCCGGAGGAGGTCTGTATACTGGCCATGAATGTCGCCTGCAAGTGGGGAGGGAGCACATTCTCTTTCCTTTCTATCTCTCCCTCTCTCTATCTCTGTCTCCCTCTCTCTCCTTTCATTCTCTCCCTCTGTCTATCTCTGTCTCTCTCTCTCTCCCTCTCTCTATCTCTGTCTCTCTCCTCTATAAAGTAGACAACTAACTACCAAACTGGTTTCTCTAGACGGGCAGACGTAGGTATAATACACAACCGTCGCCCAGTTGTATGTACACACACACACATGTACATCTGGCCACCCACATATGCCCCAGACACACGAGAAGGCTGGAAAAAAAGGTGTGTATATCAACTGTGTATCCCCAAGTGCAAAAACACGAACATTCCAATCCGCTGCTAGAGTGTAATTCTCACCACATATCTTGAGTGGTGCCTCCAACTCCAGTAGAATTGGTTGACTGAGAAAAATCTCCCTGGCTTTCATGCACAACCCCTTCACTTCGTTCTCCGCTAGCTGCACGGTCTTTATTGTCCGCGTTCCTCTCGCTGGGGGAGAGAGAAACGGAGAGTAAAGCGGGGTGTGTGGACTGCTGTAGCTGGCTATACCTTCCAATAGTCTTGTGATTACGCTGTCCAAATCCACTTCTACATCGTCCGCCATTGTCGTCGTAGGCATTAGACGGAGCGACCGAGCGGGCGGGCTTCCCTAATTTGTCCTTCAGAAGTCGGCTAGCAGAGCAAGCGAGCGGGCGGGAGTGGTCCCAATAAGGCCACTACGCAGTACGTGGTAGGTGTAACCGCCCAGCCCACCGTCTTCAGTTGCTCTGTACTGCGCGATCAGCTTGCTGGAATGGTTCACCGCGGTCAGTCTTTTGACTTGCTGCTCAACCTAACGATCTACTCCCTGTGCTGCCAAGAGAGAGAACGCTGCTTGCAAAACTTCCGTTCTCTGGTGGGCTCCAAATAGAAATCAAAGTGGGCGTGCCGGTCGTGTGTGTGAATTCCGAACGCCAAAACCCACGTGGGAGTTCGCTGAAGAAGACAGCTAGAAACCCTGCCAGCGGCAATGTGCTCCACTATATCTGGCGTGTGGAAGAAGCTGCACCAGCCGCGGGTCTACCTGACCGTGGAACCCGTCCTTTTCCTCTATTCTTTCGGCTCGTTTTTATCCTACACCGTCTTCCAAGAGTTGCTCCATTACCTCGCCTGCCAGCGTACCCCCAACTGTTCCACGGAGCCCAATAGTTGCGGAGTGCCTAGCGCTACGGAGCAAAGGGTCCAGACGCTAGCGTCGCATTGGCTCCTGTACGTCAACATAGCGTCAGGGATTCCGTCCATACTGGTCTCCGTGTTGTACGGCGCAGTCTCCGACGTGAGAGGTCGGAGGCTGTTCATGGTCCTCCCTGCTCTGGGTTCCATCTTGAACCAGATGGTGATCCTTCTAGTGATCCATTTCCATCCGACGTTCCCTCTCCCCTTCTTCCTTCTTGGAGGCCTCCTCTCGGGACTCAGCGGGAGTTTTCCCGTTTTCAACTTTGCCGCATTCTCCTATGTGAGCGACGTGAGCGCTGACTCAAAGAGAACCGTTCAGATCAGCATCCTGGAGTCCATGACCTTTCTTGGAGCCACGTTGAGCTTTCTCGTGGGTGGTAAGTGGGTGGACAACATTTACTTCTCCAGTCCCTTGTGCTGCATCATGGCTCTGGACCTCTTCATAGTAGTGTATGTGATAGTCGCTCTTCCAGACTCATTGGAGATGGTCAGCACAAGACAGAGACCAGTGGGCAGCAGGTCATCCGTACAAGACTCTTACTCCTCCTTGGATTCGTCTCTACGACAACAGTCTCCTCGGCAACAGTATCCACGGAGACCCACCGCCCGCTCATTGTTGTCCTCGTCGTGTGACCTCCTCCGATCGTCTTTCGGGAAGCTCCTATCGTTTATGAGGCTCCTATGTGGAAGCTGGAAACTTACTCTCCTCCTGGGAATGTTTTTTGTCGTTGAGATAAATTTCCTCGGGGTCAACGATACTGTAGTTCTGTTTGCCCTCGGGGACCCGCTGTGCTGGGGGACAGGTCTTATTGGGTACTTCCTCGCCGCCAAGGCCTTCATGAATGGAGTGGCAACTCTCCTTCTCCTGCCCCTCCTCTCTCTGGTGGGGCTCGGTGACATGGTGCTGATGGTAGTGGGGTTGGTGGCCGGTGGTGCGGCACTCCACATCATGGGTTTAGCAACACACACCTGGATGATGTTTATAGGTATCTCCTCCACCTCTCCGCTCTTCTCCTTTCTCTTCTTCACTTCTTTCCTCTCTCTCTCTCTCTCTCTATAGTTCCGGTGGTGGGAGCTATGAGGGGGTGTGTGGTCCCCATCATTCGCTCCATGCTCTCCAGATCAACTCCAGTAGACATGCAAGGTGTCTTGTGACTTTATATACCACTCTTCACTGTTCTATATTTCTTCATATATATATATATACTCCTTTGTCAAATTCTTGCATGAATCCTATATAGTTGGGCCGGAATTGCAAAAAGCCTGGTTTGCTTGCAAGGCATGTGCTTGCTTCACAACAAATGTTATATAGTATACTTTCCCCTTTTCCCCCTTCACGTTCTCCCCTTCCTCTCTCTCCTCCCTCAGGAGTGCTATTCTCAGGGGTCAGTGTGGTGGAGGCAGTCTGCACTCTCCTGGCGTCCGTCATCTACAATTCCCTCTATCCTGCAACCAGGTCCGTCTCTCCCGGTCTCGTCTTCTTCCTGATGGCAGGGGCCCTCCTCATTCCCCTCGGCCTAACACTGTGAGTGGCACCGGTCTTTCCGTATGAAACTAAGCCAAAACACAATGAGGCTTCTGCAAAGGTGTTTTCTTTCAGTCAGCAGCTTACGGTAACGTTAGGTTTTCCATTCCCATGCAGGATCCTGGAACTGAACCGGAGAGGGGTGTGTCGCTCAATTGGCAGCAGTAGAAGTGAAGAGGAAGACCCTCTATTAGGGAGCTTATCACCCAGATAGTGGGCGGAGTCTTGGGTGTGGTTTTGGTGTAGAGGTGTTGTGTGAAATTAATCATGTCAGCAGTTCATTCAATTATGTACACGATTATTATAATACAACAGTCATTTTATTACACATGTTTTTAAAAACTGTCAATTATTCGTTTTGTAGGGGTGTGGTCAGAGTTTTGATAGGTCTGGTTCGTCCAATTTTTCGTATTCCTTCGCCAAATCTGATTTCTCGGGGGTAGTGGGAGAGGTCGTTGCCATGGAATCAACTGGGGCTCGTGCAGGGGTGACAATGTAGGGGTTCTCGGGTCGAGCTCCGCCCACTGCAGGGGGCATAAGCTGCGGGGGTCGCGGAGGGACCTGCGGGGGGCAGTCGGTAGCAGAGGGTACGTTGTACAGAGAAGCATAGGCCCCCTTTGCCTGTGTTGATCCGTCTTGCAAAGTATCCACTAGCTTCTGGTACTGTGGGGAGGTCGTTGGCAAGAGGTGGAGTCCCAGAGCTTCGTAATGAGGATCCTCCTTCTGTGAGTTCTCCAAAGCCAGGTCTTTTTCCAGGTCCTCCACAACCAAGTCTTCCTTATTGGCTGAGGTAGGTCTGTGAGTAAGCTGGTCGTAGTGAGTGGTGGACCCGTTTCCAGTTGGAGGTGCCCTGAATTTCGCCCCTCCTGGGGCAGCGTACATGGGATTCTGCAGTCCACCATTGGCGGTGAGGCTGGCGGTTTTCCCCGAGGCCAGGAGCGTGTTCGGTTCCATGTTCATGGCATTGTGGGAGACACTGGAGTATGGAGAGGTGAGTGTACCGTTCCCAGCGTCTGCAGTAAAAAAGAAGAAGGAGTTAGCAAGTTGGGTAAGTTTGGGTGTTCAGGCCGGCACCTCCATTAACTCTTGTCCTAGCTCCACCCCGTGGTCAATGGAATAAGCTCTCTCAAACTTTGAAAATTTTCCAATTACATTTCACTGACCATTTTCTTCGACTTTGTCTCTCCTGAGGCAGGGACAAATGAGGAGCCATAAGGAGTGGCACCAGCAACAGGAGACGAGGAGGCAGAGGAGTAGGAGGAGAAGGAGGACAGCTCCACCCACTGAGGCTCCTATGATGACTGGCGTGTCGTCTTGTGCTTTGTTGTCTAAAGATAGAGATGGAGAGTGAGATCGGGGGGGCCGGGGGGGAGGGGGTGTGTATGGCACACCCCAATCCCTAAAGTTGTACTACTGCAACCATGATCTCACTCTCCAACCCGTCCACCCCCCCACACATGGAACTGGGGCTCACCTGACTGAGCAGCTACTTCTTTGTCACAACCTGCAGGACCTGAAAGGAACAGGCTATCATCACAACCAATACCCAAGTACAATACTGCAGTAGATAAACAGTTAACACGAGGACTACCTTTACCTATATATGGCCCCACCACCACTAATGATGTGGATACCAAGGTGTATATATGCTATTATTGTTCATCCCACACACACACGGGCTTGTTGATGTGAGGTGGTGTTTCGGTACTCGAAATAAAAACATGCAATTGGCTTATTCAGCAGCCATCTAGAAAGAGATATGACTTCCAGTAGGTCCTTACCGTTGTCGCAAGGAGCACATACGTGTCCATCCTTCCCTGAACCGTCCCCCACCACCACACATATCTCGTCCTCCTTGCAGGCGAGCTCACCGCAGAGGTCAGGGTCCGTCGGCTCCTCGCATCTGTCCCCCTTGAACCCCGGGGGGCATTCACATTTGAACACCAGGAACTGCATGGAAAGCAGATAATGCCACAATGTCCACACTATTATGGTGGGGGCTCTGCCAGAGAGCTTGAAACCATTATACTTCATAGAGAGAGAAATCATTTATGAAGAAAACTGTTGCTACTGCTATATTATACTAGCGATGATACCCGCCTACAAATATTCGTGGATTTTCATCAAATATGTGAAACTTTTTCTGCTTTGTGAAGTGGTGATCTTTGATAAAGAAATGGAAATGCTGGAGTAATGTGTATCCCCCAGTCTACATTATAAAGGGGTCTTACGTCATCGGTGCAGGTTCCCCCATTGAGACAGGGGAGACGGTCACACTGGTCTCCGTCAGTTGGCTCCTGACAGTTGCCCCCCGAGAACAGTGGGGGACACTCGCAGGTGAACCCTCCGACTTCATCCACACACGTCCCTCCATTCAGACAGCCAACCTGCAGCACCGACCACGTGAGTCCAGAATACACTCTGCTGCCACAACTCTTATACCACACTCCTACCGCATCTTCTAACTAAAAGGCCCGAGGTTCCTATTTTTCACCACTATTCCTTTTTAAATGCTGCATCACTTTGGCGAATCAACTCTTAGCCAATACGATAGCAATGCAAAGAAACTTACTGTACAGTTGGATCCATCGCTACACTCAGAAACCTCAGCACAGTCATCAATGTCGTCTCCACACGTGTCTCCAGTCCATCCCACGGCACAGGAACACGTAAACCCATTCACCTGGTCCTGAAACACCACAAAGACCTCTCACACAACTAGTCTTTCTCTACTCTAACACACCACTAAATACCTAGTACCTCTCTACCTATCCTATATTACTAACACTACCGAAGACCTGTTTTGCTCACGGCATACTAGCTTCCATAAACACACGCACTGCAGTAGACAGCACTTGGAATCCTATAAGGACCACTGACTGACAACATACACAGACACAGCTTCCCTCTCCTGACTCCATATATTGCGTGAGGTGTATGTGGAACCCATGAGAAGTTGGAACACACACACAGAGTTAATGGATGGGGAAATCATTGCTGTTCGATGACATCAGGACTTGTTGATGCATAAGTACACCTCTTTGGCTTATGGGAGGAGGTTGCTAGGAACCAGAGCCAATGCGTCAATAGACATGCAACAACAGCTCTAGCAAAGAAGTTAACGAAAGGTTGGCTGGTGAGTTCATCATGTAAAAAAACCCAATCATTTTCCAAAATGGTGCACGGAATTTCGTGAAACTATTTCGCAATAGCAAGTTTTGTAGTTCCCTCCCTCATTCACCCATCCACACACACACATTCTCTCTTGCAGTCACGCCAGCTGACGTACCTCACAAGTGGCACCATTGAGGCAGGGGCGACCGGCCACACACTCATCAATTTCAGTCTCACACTCAGAACCAGTGTACCCAGCCTCGCAGCTGCACAAATAACTACCACCGCCCTCGTTAGTACAGTTGCCATGGACACAGGGAGATAGATAATCACAGGGGTCCTCCAAGATATTGCAGAGGGGCCCGGTATATCCCTCGTTACACGTGCAGTCGTTGGGGGAAGTGCAGTAACCATTGACTGTAGGAAATAGAAGATAGAGAGTATAATCTATCTGTCTTGCCAAATGGGATTGGGCAATTTGGATTGCTGGTCAAGTTCTATATATAGGTTAGACGCGGAAGCGAGGTGTCTACACTACATTGCAACCCGAGGGGCTGTGGAATGTTGGCGTCCCGAGCGCAGCGAGGGCGCTACCCACATGCCCCGAGGGTTGCAATGTTGCGTAGACAACCGAGCTTCCGCGTCTAACCGGTTTAGACCGGAGTATCTGATTGGTGTTTGCGCGTTCAAATGGGTAGCAACAAGCTAGCAACGCTGCGCTCATTCCTCCTCATTCCTTACCTTTGGATGGAACAAGACGCTTTTTTAACGTGTGAGACTCCGAGGAGACAGCCCCCGCCCCCCGTCAAAAATCGTTTACGTCATCATAAAACGCCCTCATTGGTGGTGCGCGTTTGAAAGGGTTAGCAACGCACGGCAACGGCCCAATGTGGTTTGTGTATCGCCAGAGCTGAAGAAGCCGACGCTTTTTTCGTGGAATATTGACGTGATTTCTGACTTTCGCGAGCTCCGGAGACTGTCCACAGACTTCTTGCAGGTGCACTACGCATTTTAAAAGAGCTACTTTGCCAGTCGCGCCTTCTACGCTTACATATACCGAACGCGGAATCGGCCAGTTTGCGCAGATAACGACTTTTGAGAAGAGCCATTTTGTACGGGGAGTTTGCTGTAGACCACCTGCAAACACCATTAGACACCTGAAACGAGGTGTCTATGAAAAATAAACCCCCCGCAATTCTGTAATCTGATTGGTCAATTGCGTGTGACTGCGGTCTAATTATATCCATTCCAAGTGTAAGACGAGACATTAATAGTATATACACACCATGTTTAATTCTTACGAAGACTGCCCAACCTTACTATGTAGCTCCTTAATTACTAGCTTGTAGCTGATAAGCATAATGTCCCTGCACTGCTTTACAACCACACCCAAAATAGCAAATAGGTGTCCATACCTAACACCTCATGTATATATTTTCCTATTACGTCACGATTCTAACGTCATTCATAACATCATTAACACGCCAACACAGTCTTATTTGTTGATGTGACGTGGTCATGTGCACCAAGACAAACAAAGGCGCAATGGCAATATTTTCCACTCGTATTATACAGATGGTGGTTGCATGGTGCTCTTCCATTCATCATGTATATACACAAGGACTTGTCTTTTTGAGATTTGTTATACGACTCAGTCTCGAATATCAATGTGTTTGGCCTAGTTTTATAAGTCAGACAGCTAGAAAAAAGGCCACGTCTAGCAATCAACCGTTCCGTGTGAGTGTTGAAAAGTGTGTGTGTGTGGCCACTCACCACATCCCTCTTTTGGTGTGCACGTGTCACAAAGATCCCCAGACCAGCCTGGTTCACAACTGATGCAGGTAATCGAGAGAGAGAGAGAGAGAGAAAGAATTCGCACATTATGATCTTCAGAAACTGAATCTACTTGTTGCATATGATTGCATAGACAGGTGGTGTACAAAAGGATCGTCTTTGGCAAACGCTGGCTTACTTGCATTCTCCCGGCTGGTTACAGGTACCTCCAGTAAGGTGGCAACCCTCCTGGCAGATTGCTAGTGAGGAGAGAGAAAATTTATCACAATACTTGCTAAAGGAATTCTTTATTAGAGGCCCAAACTTCCCCCTCCACGCTGATTACAAAGTACATCTTGAATTCACTATAAATCTAATGTTGGCTGTTGTGTTCTCACGCTGCAGCACGAGTTAACTACTGCTGGCTAGGCTTTCTCTATTAGCAGCTATGGAAATGTCAACTCGTGAGCGATGATTGTTACTTACGGACTGTGCACTGAGTGGTGAGGTCTGCCCATCCGTCCATGCAGACGTATGACCCGTCCAGAGCACACTCCAGGTGTGCCGTGTCTGTGTCCTGATCCACGCAGATCATGTTGCAGTCGTGGCCGTGCCAGTTCCCACGACAGCGCAGTCGGTAACGGAGCCTGATGGTAACATCGTTTGAGTTCTCCCCCCCGTAGGTGGTATAGTCAGTGTAATCATTAGTGGGGAGAAACGAGGACTCCTCTATAATGAAGTAATCAACCAGATCGTCGGCATCGCCATCCGCATCCAACACTCTTATCTTTAGCTGAAATCCCAACTAGGATAGAGAAAAAATGCACGTAATACTACGGAGAGTTTGCAACCCTTGGTCAGTGTATCTATAAGCTTACCGGCCAGACGTTGCCGGCAAATCGAACCGGATTAGGCACGCTTGGTGCAAGGTCAGCCGAGCTAAACTGCAGGGTGGACCCACTCCGCACGTTCGCAGCAGTACTGAACGAACCGTACGGACATATGTTGCTATTTCGGTCGTAGCCCGCTTGCCGCAGGCAGAATATGAAGTAGTTGTCGCACGGGTTTCCGCAACTAGGTTCGCAGCAGCCGCCGTTGTGGTCTCTGTTGTTCGGATTGCTGAAGGACTGGAGCTCCACGTAGAAGTAGTAGGTCCCATGTGCTGGCCTCGGCAGCGCCTGCAGAGAGAGGAGAGAGGATCACGGTTTGACAGGCGTGTTTCGGCGACTTCTTTTACCGAGAGGAGTAGCAGAGAGAGCACTGCAAGGCAGCTTCGCGGCCACATCTTAGAGGTCGCTCCCTTTCAGTGAGCTCCCAGTGTGTTTACTACCTCCACAAAATTTATCGGATCGCATTCCATTCGGCTCGTTCGATCGCGCGGTCATGTATGCGCGCGCTCATGCGTCGTTGCCCCCTCCGCGAATAATTCAGCGGGGGCCGGACCAGCGGAGGGGGCACCTTTGTGATACGCGCGCTTAGCTGCGGTAGGTGCGCCTAGCTGAAAAAGATGGCTGTCCACGCGAGAAGAACAGCGTGATCGCCCCTTACCTCCCCGCCCTTTCTACACTCGCCCCCGTGAAAGACAACCTTCAGAGGCCACTGAGCTTTATCTTTGCCGCGCACGGAGCGATCCCGTATACTTCACGTCCCGGCGGTGGTGTGCGTGGAAGGCTCGTGGTTGTGTGTGTGTTATAGCATGCGATTCTTCCCTGGACCGGCGTATACAGAGCCAGAGTAAAGAGAACAAGAACGACATGCCGATCAAAAAGAAGGACAAGGACAAGGTGTGTGTACGTATAACTGGGAGGAAGAGGAGGCGTGGGAGAGCGTGGTTTGTGTGCGTGCGGATTTATTACCGTGTGGGCGGACGCTAAGCTAGGAGTTGACCATACAGAGCGTATGTTGAGTGTGGGAGGAGCCCAAGAGGGCGTCGTATTGTATGTCAAGTAGTGCTGGCCTGTGTGTTAGTGTCACCTTCCACATGTAGTACGTCTGCAGTCCGTTCCAAATGGACTGCGTTTTTGCGGTATTGGGACCCCTTTGTTGGTAAAACACACAATCCCCAATTATTGTCAACTCCAGCCATTACGAAAGGAGGCGTAGACGTGATGGAGTGAGGTGTGTTTTTCAGTGACACCAAACTGTCACGTGCCACCGTTGTGTAATTCCATCCCTCTGCCAACTTGGCCGCCTATAGAGCCACATCCCACATTACCTACATTTTGCTTCCACTCTCCTCTCCCCTCTCTACTCTCTCCTCTCTCCATCCTCCCTCTCCCCTCTCTCCTCTCTCCATCCTCCCTCTCCCCTCTTCCCTCTATCTATCATTCTCTTCCCCCCTCTCTCCTCTTCTTTCCTTCCCTTCTTCTCTCTCCCACACCTCTCTACTATGTTATCCTGCCCCCCCCTCCCCCACACAGAAAGACAAGGATAAAGACAAACACGACAAACAGGACAAATCCCATGCCACACCCTCTGGAACCCCCCAAACAGGACCCCCGCAGGCCCCCCAGGCGGGGGCGAACCCCACCTCTACCCCTACCCCTGCCTCTTCCACCTCTGTCCCCCTGACTCAGCAGCAATCTCCGCCTCAGTCCTCCACTCCCTCGAATACCCCCACGGGTGCCGTGCCCCCTGGAGGGGCAGCCCCTGGTCCCCCTACCTGTTAACGGGCCCCCCAAACATGCCGGGGTTGCTGCGGTACATCCACAGCACCTGGTCGGTCCCCCCTCTCTCCCTCTCTCTCCTCTCTCTTGACTTCTGTTGTTTTTCTTGTGTGCTTATTGCTCTAGAAGCAAGTGTTCTATTTGTTAGGAGGGGAGGGATGTATAGTGCAGTATGAGGCCTTGCTATGTGTAAAGTTTCATTATCATGCGTAATAAGAATGCCTGTGAACTTTGTACACTGGCAATAACACACGACATTGAAATTACTGGAGGCCTTTGTGTGGTTTTATTAGGAAGTGGGATACTAGCTGTTCCCCTGACTTGCCCTCTCTCCCTCCTTTTCCTCTCCTTCCCACAGCGACCAGGACACCCTCACTTGCCGGCCTCCTCCTACACCAACATGCTGGACAAGATCCAGTTCACCGGTCCCCACATCCGCAAGGACAGAAACAGAGGGTCGTCGAGGTTCAACATCAGCAGGAATAGGGAGATACAAAAGCTTCCCCCCCTCAAAGGTACACACACACACACCACTCACACAGGAAACCATTTATACAGACACTATGTACATCCCAGAGTAATCCAAACCTGTTGTGGTACATGAGTATGCATGTGGGGTACGGACATGTTTACTGGAGTTGCAGTCCCTCAGTATATAGGCAACACTATTTATACCCACTCAATGTGTGTACTTCCGATACACTCACCACACACAAAAACATTCATCCTTTCCAAAACTTGTCTCTCTCTCCCTCGTCTCCCATTCCTCTTCCTCTCTTTACTTCCTCTCCACCTTCTTTGCCACCCACCCATCTTCCCCCCAGATGCCTCGGTGGCTAATCGCGAGGAGCTATTCGTTCAGAAAATCCGCCAATGCTGTGTCATCTTCGACTTCAACCTGGACCCACTCAGCGACCTCAAGTACAAGGAGGTGAAGAGGGCCGCCATCACGGAGCTCGTGGAGTTCATGACCTCCCAGAGAGGAGTCATCACCGAGCTTATTTACCCCGAGGCAGTCGCCATGGTGAGGAGTAATTTAGTGGGTGTGGCCAGCCGGGTGCATGCATTTGGAGTGGGTGTGTCTCACAGAAGCCGTGAAAATTTCAATGAATGGCAACGCATCTCGTGACCAGAATAATTTGCAGGGTCATCCAATATTGAGGGCATACTGGGGTGTCAAAATATCATGAAGTTATAGCTGTGCCACAGTATGTGTGTATATTTCTCCCCTGTTTCGTGTACCCAGTTCTCTCATAATGCGTTCCGTGCCCTCCCTCCCTCCACGAACCCCTCGGGGGCGGAGTTTGACCCCGAGGAGGACGAGCCGACCCTGGAGTCCAGCTGGCCACACCTCCAGCTGATCTACGAGTTCTTCCTCAGGTTCCTCGAGTCACAGGACTTCCAGCCCTCAATCGCCAAGAAACACATCGACCCAAAGTTTGTCATTCAGGTGAGTGTGTCCATCTCTCCCTCTCGTCGGGCACTTTACCCTCTTTCTGTTCCCATTTCTTTCTTCTCTTTCTGCAAGAATTGGTAACACATGACTTTTCATTTATTTCTCTTTTTCTCTTTCTCTTCAGGTGCTTTTAGTTGCCCTCTTTCTTTATCCTATCAGTCGTTTTTCTTGTTAAACCACGTGTCCCTCTCTTACTATGCACATGAGCCATGTGAACACTCGAGGCATGTTCTCTCTCTAAGTGGATTACTGTCAGGCTGTCAGTGGCTCAGTTAGACATGACTTGAAAATCAACTTCTTTAGTTCTGTATATATATACTTGGCTAAGCCAACACAAACAAACACCCCTACTGCATATCTCCTCCCTCTTCTTCATTCTCCCATTTCTCCTTCTTTCTCTCCTTCCTCTGTCCCTTCCTCCCCTCTCCCCTCTCTCCCTAACTCCCCTCTCTCCCTCTCTCCCCTCTCTCCCTTCCTCTCCCCTCTCCCCTCTCCCCTCTCTCCCTACCTCTTCTCCGACCCCCCCACAGTTGCTGAGTCTATTTGACAGCGAGGACCCGAGAGAGAGGGACATGCTCAAGACCACACTACACAGGATCTACGGCAAGTTCCTGGGTCTCAGGGCACACATCCGAAAACAGATCAGCAACATCTTCTACCGGTGAGCGAGTGCGAAATTTCTTTCTGCCAGTAAAATGCACTGATCTATTTATAGGTTCATATATGAGACGGAGAAGCACAACGGAGTGGCCGAACTGCTAGAAATTTTAGGGAGGTGAGGCGAAACATCTGAGCTAAATGAAGAAAAATCGTTGGTTGCAATTGCACGGGCGTATCTGATTGTTTGTAGAATTCCTTTTGGGGGTTACACAAGGAAGGTCTTATTTACTCCCAGGAATTCACATCTATGCCCTGCTATAATAGCCCCAGACCTTACAGGGAATATAACTGGCCCCTAGGGAACTTTGTGTGTAGATTACATCAACACTAACGTCATTTTTGGGATACGTATTCCGTGTGTAATGTACACATGCATGTTGTAACTCTCGTGTTCCGTTTGCCATGACAATTTCACTGTTGTTTCGCTATCTCCCCCTCCTTCCATCCCTCCTTCAATCCCTCACTTCCTCTCCCCTCCCCACCCTTACTCCCCGCCCCTCTCGTCTGCAGTATAATCAATGGCTTTGCTCTTCCACTGAAAGACGAGCACAAACAGTTCTTACAACGAGTCCTCATACCTCTGCACAAGGTTCACCTCTATGATCCTCTATCTACTATGTCTTCATAAAATTAGTGTGACATATCCTAGTGCCTTGTAAAATTTTTAAAGTTCTGTAAACTATAGGGCAAACTTCCCAAGACTATAAATTTTCATGATTTTTTGGTGGAATACTGACCCCGCCCATTTTTGCTTGAAATTTTGTACTTTATAGCTATGGCATGTAGCAAGCACTGTGTGTGTATGTGTGTGCATGTTGTGTCATATGTGTACATATGTAGGTGCGGTCATTGAGCTGCTATCATCCTCAACTGGCCTACTGTGTGGTCCAGTTCCTGGAGAAAGACCCCAGCCTCACGGAATCAGTGAGCTCATTCCCATACTCCCATACACCCATACTCCCATACATCAATACACCCATACCACTCACAGCATGTCCTTGTGATAAGTACACACTTGCAATTCACAAATGTCATAAACGGATACATTCATACCCAATACCACGTACGTAGGTACACTGTACTGTCATACTCATTCCGCGATACTTCCATACTCCCATACCCCCATACCCCACGTCACACAGGTGGTGATGGGTCTCCTGAAGTACTGGCCCAAGGTCCACAGTCCTAAAGAGGTGATGTTTCTGAACGAGTTGGAGGAGATACTAGACGTGATGGAGCCGGTGGAGTTCGTGAAGGTTCAGCAGTCGCTGTTTCGGCAGATTGCACGCTGCATCTCCAGCCCTCATTTTCAGGTGTGTGTGTGTGTGTGTGTGTGTCTATCTTTGGGGGTTAAAAAGTACTAGAATAATAGAATAATAGAAAAGCGGACGTTTGGGAACCTCAAAGTGTGTATTTTATTGAGAGGGTTTTCCCCTTTATTCGGAGTATACTTTGTTGTTCTGCAGTTTTGGTAGTGGGGAATGTGTGTGTGGATGATGTATGTTTGATGTTGAAGGTTTTCTAATGATATCAACATCAATTGCTAGATAGTATCTGACACACCCACACCCCCAATCATAGGCAACAGGAGATAATCCCAGTCCTAGTTTTTAGCTCTCTCCCTCTGGTGTGTGTGTGTGTGTGTGTGTGTAACTCTTGTGTCCAAAGGTTGCGGAGAGAGCTCTGTATTACTGGAGCAACGACTATGTCATGAGTCTGGTCAGCGACAACTGTCAGACTCTCTTCCCCATCATCCTCCCTCCTCTCTTCCGCCACTCCAAGGCACACTGGAACAAGTTAGTCACTCTCTCTCCCTCTCTCTCTCTCTCTCTCTCTTCATTCGTTGCCTCTCGCTCCCTCCGTAGGACTATCCACGGACTGATCTACAATGCCATTAAGACATTCATGGACATGAATCAGAAGATGTTTGAAATCTGCAACGCGAAATATGAGGAGCAGCTGAAACAGTGAGCACACACCGCACCTCATCCTGCATCTTTACTACCAAACCTTTGATAGGACACATGCATGTTTGTGACTATAGAGTAATGCCGCGTATATACTTTTCTGAGCCCATTGTCAAAACCTTTGCCAAAAAGTTTTCGCAAACGGAGTTTTATTTGCGAAAATGCTTTTTTGGATTTTGCAAAATTACCATCCAAAAACATTTGGGGTTGTTTGCGAAAAATACTCTTGAAATTTGGATTGACTCTATTCCGTCGTCCACTATTGTTGTAGACAAGAGGCCCATATTGCGGAGAGAGAGGAAGCATGGAGTCAAGTTGAGAAGCTTGCAATCCAGAGCCCTCACTACCACAAGCTGGCACGGCCCGAGGTCATCACGGCACCGATGGTCTTCCCTCGTATCGAACCCATGGAGACGGTCCCCGAGAGACTGAACCTTCCCCCGCGGGAACCCCAGGAGGTGGGGCCCAGCATCCCCGAGGGGGTGGGGCCTGGTGTGCCCGAGGGGGCGGAGCCCGAGAGGCAGATGGAGGTGGGGACTAGTGAGAGTGGTGCCTCCTCCTCCCCCGTGGGAGAGGGGGGCGGGGCAGAGGGGACGACGGTGACAACGGAGGGAGGGGGAGAGGGTGTGATTCATAACGTGGAGGAGGGAGAGCAGGTGGAGCTCAACGTGCAGGTTGACGAGGTGAAGAGCTAAAATAAAAATGACTTTCTCTCTATTGTGGAAAAGGACCCTCCGAATAAAGGACACCTGTGTCAATCCTATGCTAATATATACTGTCGTGTATGTAGTATTAAAACCTCTGATAAAGTCAAGAACACTTGTATCCCAGCCTGTTCGTAAGAGGTTCCACTACCCTCTTCCCGACCTAAGTTTCATTATTCTGAGACCAACATTTCACTTTCTCGCTCTCCCTCCTCTTTTCAGGAAATGGGAAATCCCAAAGCATCTCTATTAATTCGTCGCAAGTCAGCCCTGCCCCAGGATTTCGAGACGGCCACGGCGCTCCACCAGTACCAAACCAAGGACAAGATCTTGCCAGCAGCAGACGAGACGTAGCCGTCGTATCGAATCGGGCACTTTTCCAATTCCACTACTGTCTCTTTACCAGCCATCGCGATCCCTTGTGACCCTCCCCTAAATTTATTGGGTTAAGTAATATTGAACCGTGTCGTTTAATTAGAACTGTGGTGTACTTTGCACTCTGGCCTCCATACATCACACACGTGCAATTCTCACTGTTAGTGTATGATATGATAATATTATGTATTGTGCTAGTATTTCTATAATAAAAAATGGCAGCCCATGATGTGTAAAGACCTCACTGGTGTGTACAGTGCATTGCTTCGTCACTAGGC
>CASHTH010000743.1:0-14570 GCA_030341885.1 Geodia barretti | reverse complement strand
GACCGCCGTCGTCCACCCAGTAGAGTTGGTGTTTCTATATCATACACGTTAAGACAAAATGGTTAGTTGAAACCATTATAATATTATTGTTTCAGCATGACGATTATATATAATTGTGGTTTTTTTGCAGAGAATGAGTGTGCTACTGCAAATGGTGGTTGTGATCACATGTGCCAGAATACACCGTCTTCGTACACATGTAGCTGTCGTGACGGTTACACTCTGGATGAGGACAATCACAGCTGCATAGGTAAAATTATTAACCTGTACTTAGTAGTTGATAGGTACACACTGGGTGTGTAGGGAGAGTTGGGCCCATAAAAGACTGTTTAACCTACCGCCCCGGTTCTCAAGGCTGGGCACCCAGGGTCCTGCCTCTTTCTTTCTGTTTATATGTTATTGTCTGTGTTTTTGTATGCTTGGGTATGTTATTGTCTGTGTTTTGTGTGCTTGGGTGGGGGAGGTTCTTTCTTTTCCTCTAGTATGCTATAAACATGTTTTTTCATGTTTTTTTAACTACAGATATAGATGAATGCTCTACCAGTGTGCATGGATGTCAACAAGTCTGCACAAACACTGAAGGATCGTATTCATGTGAATGTAGAGATGGATATGCTCTAGATGATAACGGGAAGACCTGCTCCATTAGTTGTGGAGGGAGACTCTTGGATTCCAGTGGAAGTTTCCAGACACCAGATTGGCCAGACAAATATCCTCAAGCTGACTTTATCTGCGAGTGGACCATTGACATGTCTGCTAACAGCTCCATTCAGTTTACTGTTGACAGTTCAGCATATGGAATCAATGGTCGTCCTCCGTGCCAGAATGACCATCTCGAGTTCTTTGATGGTATGGAGAGTGATAGTCGGTCACTGGGGAGATTCTGTAAATTGGAGGTACCTCCTCCTATTACCACATCAACTGGAGCTGCTCGCGTTGTCTTTGAGGGAAGAGAGCATCAAAATCGTCCAGCCAGTCGCAAAGGAGTTCGTGTTATGTATAATGTATCAACTTAATGGCCTAGAAGGCAAGACTCAGCATTTTAAGGTTTTATCATTTTGTTATCATCTTCCGTCTGTTTAATTTTAAACAACATTGTCTAACAAGTCCATTCCTTTTGGTATTTGTACTGACATAATTATAATCATTACTGTGTATTATAATAATTATTATCCTTATATTATACAAGTGGAAAAATCATTTCTTCAAAATGAAAGGGGGATATAGGGATGGCTTGAAGCACCAAAAAGGAACAAGGGGTCATTACACAGCAAAGTTGCACAAAGCTACATGACACCATCCCTATATCTTTGTTTTATTGTTTATAAGCAAACTTTTCCTTGAGCTAAATATACATGCAAGACAACCTCTATTGCAGAGCCGTATAACAACAAAGATATAGGGATGGTGTCATGTAGCTTTGTGCAACTTTGCCGTGTAATGACCCCTTGTTTGTTCCTTTTTGGTGGTTCAAGCCATCCCTATATCCCCCTTTCATTTTTGAAGAAATGATTTTTCCACTTGTTTCCACTATTTTTAACTGCTTATGACAACACTGCATTTTCAGTCACCTGATGTTCATGGGTATGTTGTAGAGATAACTGATGAAAGCAGTAGCTAATGGGCTGCTGCGCCTGAAGCGGGGATGTACGCGTAGTGTCTCCAGGCCAACAAGGACGCAATAATCAGGTGGTGGCACGCGGTGGCGATTTCATGGGCAGGCTTCAGTAATGGTATATAGCAGCTACACGGGGGACAAAGAAAGAAGGCTAATTTGTAAGGCTCGCGTAACCCGGCGCAGACTGCCACGTGCAAATCAACAGCTAAAAGCAAGCTAGCCAGTTAAAAATGTGTATACTGACTTACAGAAGGCGCTGGAGGATGAGAGGTCCTCTGCAGGCATCCTTCGTGGAGCGAGACTATGTAATGCGCGCGCACCGCATTATTGGAAACGCCCTCCTCGGCGCATGCGGCTCACTGATGCTGAGTTAGCAGCAAAAATGGCGTTGTTCAGTGACTACCGTGGAGGAGCTCAACGATCTACCGTAGTGACTTGCGGCAAGAAAGAGACGATCGCTTGATGTCCGTGCACACCTCTAGCGAATCTGGAAACGTTTGATGGAAAAATCAGCACTTCAACTATTTTCGGTAACGAGATAGCGGGTTTACTGAAGAAGAAACCGGAAGATGAAGAATATGATGATGATGATGATGATGATGATGATGACACGAAAAGCGTGAAATCGCGTAAGAGGCAATTCTCTCGTGGGGAACTGAGGGCACGTAGGAAGTCTTGGGGAGTATGTATAGCTAGGTATTGGCCTGTAGACTATTGCTAGTGATTTTCAAGCAATGGTGAGTCATTCTCGCCAAGTTTTGAGGCGTTTTGTATGCGGATCACGTGAGATTTCACCCGTGTCATCCCTATATAGAGCGTCTACCGACGCTCTGATTATACCTCATTTGCTTATTTCAAATTGCCAACAATAGAAAACCCGCCCAGCTAGCTACTTATTATTGCGCAGTTTTTTATGTTCACAAATGTGAGAGTGACGCTCATGATGCAGAGAGTTTTCAACACTTGTAAAAAATCGCCATGCGTGTTATAATAATTATAGTCCTATTATTACTCACTCGCCAATTATAGGGTGTATGATAGATATTACAGCTTGCAGACAACTGTCGTTAGACTATGTGGACAATGTCGTATATAGGTAGCTAGTCTCTTTGAAAGTATATAGAGAGATGCCATGAGACTGAGTGGTATTAACACAATCATTCGATTATCTTTACTATTATAATGAAAAGCACTAAAGTGCAAACCCTCGGCGAATTGCGCATACGTGGTACTGCTAATAGATGGGCGGATCGACCGGGCCATTGGCGGTCTCCCGCTAGTAGCTCGCGGAGAGTCTGACACGGGCTATATAGCTACGGTAGTAGATAGCATGCGGGAGTCGATACACGCCCTTTGCTGTGGCTTCTTGTGCCTCCAAGGCACACAGAGCAAGCGGATCAGGTCCCCAGTAGGGGTGCGGAAATTATGCCGGGCATAATTTAGGAATTTTTTGGGGCTGCTCGAATCCGAGAATATTGCAGGAATAATTTCTATACTAGGAATGCGCACGGGCATATTTTGCCTCGCTAGTCGCGCCAATGTCCGATTGAGGCCGCTCGATCTTGCGCGCGCTCTACTGACTGCGCGCGAAGCCAGACTTCCTACGAATGACAGAAGTTACACTTCCTTTTGGTGACTAATTGACATTCCTAAGCGTGACTAATTGACGACGTTTATACATACGTCACTTATGCTGCAGTTAAAGGACATTAACTGATATACTGTGTTCAAAATTTCAAGCATAATAAATTGGTAAAAATAAGAGCATAAATTGCACATAATCGAAGAATCCAGGAGTAGAATAAAATTCAAATATTTGAGCATAATTTCCTCAGCCCTAGTCCCCAGCAAACCGCGTTGTCGGGACGCATGCGCACCGCTTACTGATGGGCTGGGCCACGCACAACAGACAAACCAAGTTAACCAACCCTCGCTGCGCATGCGCGCCGAGGGTTAACCACGCGGAATCTAGCAGATGCGCATGCTCCGGCTAACGACATACGCGCGTGCGCTCTGATTCTCCCGCAAAACGATACACCCACATACGCGCGTGCGCGATGAATCGCTCGCGTAAACTCTTTCGCTTGTTTTCAGGCCATATCTCTGGAACGCAGTCGTTTAGGGAAATCGCATCATCAATATCAATCTTCTCGTCGTTCACAACCCGTTGGTGCCACTCATTGGCCGCCTCGTAGCCTGTAGTGCTAGAACTCGCGCGGACAGACAGACGGACAGACAGAACGACTACAGTAACCCTCGCTGCGCATACGCGCCGAGGGTTAATAATATATATGGTGGCAGTTAATACTTCGTGTAGGGGATACAACTGGTGGGATCATCACCTGCAGGAGCTGCCAAAAAAGAACGAACATTATACATAGTTAATACAAGTTAGGGAACATTTTCTATGGCACAAGTAGACTGTGTTTACGTAACAGCGACTTATCTCTTACACAACCATCCTACAGCTGTGTGTAGGTGTGCTGTGTGCATTCCACAGTAACACATACATAGTTAAACAACCCTTTGGACGCCATGGAGATCTGCTTATATAAGCATAAATTGATGTTAGTACCTAGTATTATACCCCCCATACAAATTCTTATGGGGCTCTGGACACATTGTGCCTGTGGCTGGTTAAGAGTTAAGAGTTAAGTGTTGGATGCTCTTTCGGGTCTTCAGCTCCTTTTTTATAATAATCATGGCTGAAAAGACATGATTCCAAAACCGATTAAACTCAAACACATCGTAAGCTGGATGACGTTTGGATGTATTAAACTCGACAAGCATAAAATAATGATTAGATTTGTTATGCTTGCCTAACTATAACTTCCTACATTTGTGGGTGTGGGATGATGTCAATCTTTAGACAGGGTTTCGTTATTATGCCACAGGTGGTACATACATACAGGCTCCACTAGGTCTGATTACAATTTTGTAACATAACATATAATATACTATTTAGAATACACCCCACACTTGTGGGTGTAGAATGATGTCCATGTTTGCTTTGTATAATTAATGTGCCGACAGGATTTCACCATAAAGCATCAACAACAGGAAACAGATTCCACTATGTCTAATTACCATAAGTGTCTGCACAGTGCGTTTTAGAGTAAGTCCTGGTATTTTGGTCCCACACATGTAGGTGTATGATGATTTCAATGTTTTCTTAGAGTTTTACAAGACTGAATAATCAGCATAAGAAGAAATACGGATTCGAGTGCATATAATTCTATACACAGTAATGTCAGTACCACAACATGCTCGTATTTGGGGATACATCCATAAGCGTAACAGGTAGAAAGCTTTAGGCGTTCATCTTGCCTCAACCAACATAGATCTGTCATCTGTGAATACACGGACACGAACGCAGGGAGAAAACATACTCTGAAGCAATACGTTACTCCTTTCCACCTGGTTCATTCCTCATCTCGGGAGAACGAATCCACAGGCTGGAAACACAAAGTGTGCACACGGCCATTTAACCATGATACACGCATGTGGGGTGGGGGTAGTGCATGCATAGTGTAGGCAATGGTTGTGTGTACAATCTCTGTCTTTCTTTATTCGTGCAACTTTTTTCTACCGAAACAAGATAAGGGTTGTTACACAAAATTTCACCTCTTACATATTTTGGACATGGCTTGCTATATCCAAAAGGTCTACACTGACAAACACGATTTACCACAGAATAATTTTTTAACCACCTTCACGCTACGGTCATAGTTACTTATAAGCTTGCGTAGGGCCGTGCGGCGGATCACGTGAACGCGGGACTGTTTGCTGGTTAGTGTTTTTGCTGCTTACTCAGTAACCTGTAGGAAACGTAAATACACGTTAGGTGAGGTGAGCAAAAGTCGCCGCGTTCTCTCCCAGCTCAGCAGTGGATTGTGTGCGCTTGCGCATGCGCGTCACAAAAGTGCGGTTGCGCGGATTTGCAGCTATATATCTGAGAGAAGTGGCGCACCTTCTTTCTCGGAACTTACATGATGTAATCCACCACTACAAGTACCCTGCCCACCCACCCTCTCATACACATGGCTAGTCTCCCACGTCAGCTTACTTGTTACATGAGTGGGAGCGTGGGAGCAATGCAATCAGGCGGACAATTATGAGCCAGGGTCACATATTTCAGAGAGACAAACGCCTGTGACACAGGACGTATGACGGGTAACTCCCAGTGTAAGGTGGAAAACATCGTGGAAACGGCGCAGTGTGTGGACTCCTACTTCCTCTTCCAAGAATGAGACTAGCTGCTAAGGGACTTTATGCACGCAGGATAGGTGCGGTCACAACCCAATTTATAAAGGAACGCGTTGGACTACCGAAACATTGTTATGAGGCGATGTATTGCTATAGCTTTCTCCTCGCAGCCGCAGGCCTGATCGTTCTGACCGCGGCGGGATCACTAGCGGCGAAAAAGAGAGAGCCTTCGGTGAATGATGTCCGACAGGGTAGGGCGCCACGTGCGTACTACACTGCAGACTGGGCCGTGGAAATCACTGCCGGAGGAGCGAAAATGGCTGACGTAATAGCAAAGAGGAATGGATTTACCAATCTAGGAGAGGTATAACGTGTCATTTTCGCTCTCTTATAGCTAGCTCACCATTAAGCTTATTTTCCAGGTCGATGGATTAAAAGACATTTACCACTTTAAGTTGAATGCAAGGGAAAGATCGAGTGTTCCTAGGTTCTTTTCATTTACAGCAAAGAGTAACCGTCTTTCTTCTGAAGCACATGTAAGATTTAAAACATTTTCTAGTCGTCTAGCTTATAGCTAATAGGTATATACCTCTTTCATGCGATATAGGTTGGATTTGTTGAGCAGCAGGTTGTTAAACCAAGGGTAGCTAAATCCTACACTGTACCCGAAGACCCTCTATTCTCATCACAGTGGCAGCTGGTAAGTTACACCACTTCAACTGTAACTGGTCATAGCTGGCGAGGTATCATTATTTGTTTTGACTTGTTAGTTTGATAGCTAGCTACCCGCTCTGAGCTAAAAACACGCGAATCTAAAAAAGCAAAAGTGCCGCTTCAGTTTCGTGGTAAAATTCTGTGAGTCTGAAGACTGTTTACTGGATTTCAATGAAAAGCACTGAAGTGCAAACCCTCGGCGCACTGTGACGCGCACGCGTAAGTAAACGCATGCGCCGTACCACTAATTGGTGGGCTGGGTTTAGTTTTAGCGATCGCGGTCTCTTGCCAGCTCGCGCAGAGTCTGACGCGGGCTAACTACACTACTAGATAGCATGCGAGAGGCGATACACGCCCTACGTTGCATCTTCTGGTGCCTCCGAGGTACGCAGAGCACGCGGATCGATCATGCCGTAGTGTATTTGCATATTGGTTTTTTCGCGCTCTAGCTTTGCAACGGAGCGTTTTCAGGGAAAACTACGATGGCTTTTTAGGGCCACAAATACCATCGTAGAAAACTTCAAAACTTCAAAACTTCCGTTGTAGAGACTTCCATTCTAGTAACTTTCGTTCTAACCCTCACTGCAATCTAGCTAGCTAGCTAGCAAGCTAGCTAGCGGGATAGCTGAGGTAGTGTTGCGGCGTCATGAAAGCTGTCATTACTCAGTTCGCCTCGGCATGATTCATGGGTTATAGGTTTCATCCATCTTTTTGGTCGCCATCCCAAAGGCTACACGATGAAAACTTAATGTACACTTGTAGCTCAATGTTCCATAAGTTAGATAGTGCTGTGTTGGTCCTGAGATCTACCTGTTGGGACAAGGTTTCAGAATGTTGTTTCTAGTATTTCCAACTTCCATTTTGAGCTCACTTCCATTCTGAACCAACTTCCAAGTTCAATTCTGTTCAATTGTAAGCTAAGCTGAAACACCTTGTTTGCTCCAGAGACCTTAGAGGGAAAGCTGCTTTTTTATGCTGTTTGTGGTACACAAACAAGGACCCCCATGCCTTTGCCTGAAGTCACAGTATATTATTGTTAGCCATAATATGCCACCAAAAGCCAATCCGGTGGAGTTTTCCCAACATCAATGAACATGAAGTCAGTAATCTGTATACTGTCAGTTTTTGCAACGCTATAGAGATATTCTGTGCATCTTTACAGTACTAGCCTTGTTCCCAGGCTCTCTCTCCACTCTCTGTGAACCATGTATGACCTTTAACCCATGAATCGTGCCGAGGCGAACAGAGTAATGAGAGCATTCAACACTACCTCAGCTACCCCGCAAGCTAGAACTTTTAGCTAGCTTTTTAGCAGTGAGGGTTAGAACGGAAGTTACTAGAATGGAAGTCTCTACAACGGAAGTTTTGAAGTTTTCTACGATGGTATTTGTGGCCCTAAAAAGCCACCGTAGAAAACCGTTCGAAATTCATTGACCGTAACCCTCGCTGCGCATGCGCGCCGAGGGTTAATAAAGAAGTTTGAACTTTATATAATAATCCCGGACAATCCATGAGTTATGCAAAAGAATGCCAGAAGCAAACCTAACGCCACCTGTCAGGGCTATGTTATCGCCACAGTGGAGCAGTTGAGGGGGACTCATCCAAACCGTTTTGGATCCACCATTGAGGACTAGTAGTAGCATTATGAGTGTGGTGATAACTGAATGATCAATGGTTGTTGAATGGCCTAACTTATCGCCCATTCACAACACCATCCATTCAGCTTAATTATGACTGACCATTAATAATACTATTCAGTCATTTCAACAGCACTGGCATTCAGTCACACCTCTTTCCTTGTCTTTGTAATTGCTGTTTCCTATCCACACGACGTCTAATGTAAATAGCCACCAGTTTGGTACAATGCAGAGTTCTAGCTCGAATTTAAGCTACACTCCTCGGCCAGGACCTATCTGCAGCACGCGCATTCGGCGTGCACTACACGAGTGTGGTTATTGCCGATGCTATTTTCTCACTTTGCACATTCATCTGAACGGCATTTACACACCACTTAATACAAATAGTACATTTGAGATTGCATAGTTGGGTATGTCACGGTATATTTTCCACATGCAGCTAAACTCTGGCCAGTTGGGGGAAAGCTATGCAGGAAATGACATGAGGGTAGAGCAGGCCTGGATGCAAGGGCTAACTGGCTGTAATGCTACAGTCACTATTGTTGATGATGGTAACATGTTTCTATGCAATCTGCATATTAGATATTAGATAATTTATTCACCATAGGTCTTGACTTCACCCACAGAGATATATGGAACAATTTTGTAAGGGTTTAAATGAGTTGTATAATAGTATAGCCTTATAATATATTTTCGCAGGTTCCAGAGATATCCTACAATTTTGTTGCCGATACTAATGACACATCACTTTACTATCCGTCGCATGGTACTGCATGTGGAGGTATTGTTGGCGCCTTGAAAGATGATAGGACATGTGGTGTTGGAGTTGCACATGAAGTTAACCTTGGTAGTAAGTTTATCAGTGACAAACGAGCACTTGCACAGAAGTCTCTATCATGCACCAGATTAACATCTGACACTTACAAACACGAGAACTAAACAGCTCATGCTTTCACGTGTAGAAAGAAGAAAACGAGAGAGAGAGAGAGAGAGAGAGAGAGGGAGGAGGGAAAGAGAGAAGAGAAGAGAGAGAGAGAGCGGACTCATAAAGAGCTTCACACCTACATTAAATAGAACCAAAAAACAATAACAGCACATTAACACACACCAAAGCTCAGACATTGACAACAACGGACTAGCTCTACATGTATACTGCACTCTGTAATCAATTTTAATCCCCATATAGGTGTGGCACTTCTTGGAGCAAACAGTGACATTAATGAAGCTCTCAGCCTCTCCTATAAGAGAGATATTGTAGATGTGTACAGTAACAGCTGGGGACCATTCGATAGTGGGGATAATGTCGATGGCCCTGGACTCCTTACTGAGATGGCTCTTGAGAATGGGGTTCAAGAGGTATGGGATTAGTCAATACAATTCAATAACTGTGTCACACTGCATTTTAGGGCCGAAATGGAAAAGGCTCCATATATGTGTGGGCTAATGGTAATGGAGGTGAAGATGATGACTGTGCTGCCGATGGCTATGCATCCAGTATATACACAATCTCTGTTGGAGCTATTGAAGTTGATGGGTGGCCTAGTTGGTTTGATGAAGAGTGCTCTGCAAAGATGGTTGTAACATACGTGACTGACATGTATGGATATTCCACTGTGGTATGTAATCTTCGCATGAGTCTATGGCTATAATATAACCATCTACTGCTTCAAGTCAACTACAGCATTGGAAGGACGCTGCACTACATCCTTTGGTGGAACCAGTGCAGCAACTCCTTTGGCTGCAGGAGTCATTGCTCTAGCCCTTGAGGCAAAGTAGGTTACCTTTGAACTTTGCGTTGTGTGGGTGTTTTCGTCTACCTATCACCTACCACCCATTATTTACCCATGATTATATATACTCGCACCTTTTTTGAATACAGCCCAAGTCTGACATGGAGAGATGTCCAGTACCTGATAGTATACACAGCTAATCCTCAGCTGACAAATGGTACTGATACAGAAATAAATGGAGCTGGTCTGGCAGTGAGTCGTCAGTATGGGTTTGGAGTGATGGATGCTGAGGCCATGGTCACCAGAGCTAGACACTGGATCAATGTACCTCCTCAGATGAATGAAACACTTACGCCCATTGATGACTCTGGGTAGGTTCTAAATGACATGGTGTAGATAAATTATACCCCAAGAATTACTCTTTTGTGTACCTACGACTTATATTTTCTTCTTTTTAGTTCAGCAGTGAATTCTTCGCCATTCGTGTCAACAATCAACTACAGTGGATCGGTGAAATATCTTGAACATGTAATTGTTATAATGACGATATCAAATATTTCTGATGAGAAAAGAGGGAACATCGGTGCAAGTTTATCATCGCCGAGTGGAACAGTGTCAACTCTTCTTGGGTTATCGTCCATATGATTATGATTACTTTGGCGATGATATCAATAGAGGATATTTTAATTGGCCCTTCATGTCAGTTATGTTCTGGGGAGAGGACCCAACTGGACAATGGACCCTTACTGTCACTCCATTTGGAAACTCAATTGCCACGATCAGTGGAATAGACTTTCAGTTCTACGGAGTGTCTGAGGTGCCAGAGGCAGTGGCAAACATTCCTGCCCGGTGTCATTCTGACTGCAGAAGAGGGTGTGCTAGAGAGGGCTCCAACTTCTGTGACTCATGTGTCAACCTCCGCAATGCCTACACTCTGGAGTGTATCAATGAGTGTCCTCCAGGCTACACCCAGCGTAATGGTTACTGCTATGATTCGAATCATCCTGTTGAAGAATGCAATTCACCACTCAAGAAAAAAGATGAAGGTGATTGTGATATAAGAATATCATGATGTGTATAAAACCTCAGTTAATATTAAAGTTTTGTGTGCTGATGCTGGATATACATCCTGCTGCACTGAGGAGAACTGTGAAGTGAGCATCGAATCATCTCCAATCTCCTGTTTCTGTGACGCTCTCTGCCACTCTTACGGTGACTGCTGCAGTGATATTCTCGACATTGGTTGCACTGAGCACAATGGTGAGTTATGTAGTACAGGTTCGTTTTTCAGACTTGTATGTGTTGCCGTATTCCAACAATTATTGTGTTATTGTGACAAGAATATTTCACCACAGCCACAGAACCATGCGGTATTCTTCCCTATATTGCACTTGGAGTCACTGGAGGAGTTGATACGCTGTCCGTTCCAGCATTTGACGATGGTGTATCTGAACCAATTGATGTGGCTTTTCCAATTGGATATAGCATTGAACCCTTTGTTCAAGTATGTAAATGTATCATCACCACTAACAACCTGTATAAAAAATGTGGCTATAGGTGGGAACAAACGGATACTTTACATTTGATGGATACGACGGATTTTTCCCGTTTCCATTCGATAAGAGAAACAAAAGTCTTGTGGCTCCATTCTTCACTAACATTGATATATCAGTGGGAGTAGGCCAAATCAGATATGAGGTCCACAGGGATAACACATCAGAGGTAATACTGTCTCAAGTCAACCAACTGATCAACAACTGCAGCGAGAAAGAGTTCACAGGGAATTGGCTACTAGTTGCCACGTGGGAAAATGTCTCGTGGTACAGACAACCAACCACTGTAAGTCACTGTGTGTACAGAATATTAAACGAGTTAGCACCTTTAATTTATTCTTCTCAGAGAAGCACATTCCAAGGAATGCTGGTAACAGACGCAAACAGCTCAAACTCTTATGCTGTTTTTACCTATTACTGTGGAGACTTGAGTCACGCCACTTTTGCATCTATTGGATTTGGTACTGAAGACGGTCTGCATGCAGCCCACGAAGCGACATTTAGAGGGAGTGCTCATTCCATTGCCTGCTTGAACCAGCCAACCAGTCCATGGGTGAATGTTGTCTATGAGCTCACAAATAATGGTAAGAACTATGTGATGCAAATCTGGTACTTTAACTCATAGGAAGACACTTTCCACATAGAAAATGAATGTGAGGTTGAAAATGGTGGCTGTGAGCAGATATGTTTGGACAAACTCTACTTGTATGAGTGCAGTTGTCCAGATGGATCTGAACTGAACAGCGATGGACGCACATGCAGTGGTGAGTGCTATTACAAAAAGGTCTAAACATACTCTACATTGTTGCCACTTCAGATATTAATGAATGTTTGGATTCAAATGGTGGGTGTGAGCATGTGTGCAACAACACAAAGGGATCATATTTATGCTCTTGTGAAGAAGGCTATGCTCTGAATGAAGATGGAAGAACCTGCTCCATAACATGTGGAGGGAGACTCACAGAAGTCAGTGGGTCTTTCCACACTCCTGACTGGCCTCTCAGTTATCCCACTGAAGACTTCGTCTGTGAGTGGGTGATAGACATTGAGAACACCACTGACTCAGTCATTGAGATCATATTCGATGAACCATTTGGAATCTATGGTAGTCCTACATGTCAAACTGACTATGTGGAGGTACTGGATGGAGTAGAAGATAGCTCTCCTTCTCTTGGAAAACACTGTTATACATCCACACCGAGCCCTATTGCCACCTCATCAAAGAGAGCCAGAGTAATTTTCAAAGGAAGTTCTCGAAGTCAGCGTCAACAGAATAATATAGTCGGAGTCTCTATACAATACTCAGCAAAGCCAGCAGGTGTGTCCCCCCTCTCATCTAGAGGGATTACCTAATCACATAGAATGTAAAATGTTATTAGCTGTTTCTGTCCTCAGTAAATGAATGTGAGACTGACAATGGTGGCTGTGCTCATATCTGCAAGGATTCCAAGTCCTCATACTCTTGTAGTTGTCATGAGGGATTCACTCTTTCTGAAGATAAACACAACTGCAGTGGTAAAGAACTATAGCTACTGATTATAAGTGTAAGTTTAAGTATGAGCTTATTTGTTATCAGATATTGATGAATGCTCAACTAATGGACATGGATGTGAAGATGTCTGCATTAATAGTGAGGGATCGTACTCATGCGGCTGCAGCGACGGCTATGCTCTGAATGAAGATGGAAGAACCTGCTCTATATCATGTGGAGGGAGACTCACAGAAGTCAGTGGGTCTTTCCACACTCCTGACTGGCCTCTCAGTTATCCCACTGAAGACTTCGTCTGTGAGTGGGTGATAGACATTGAGAACACCACTGACTCTGTCATTGAGATTTCTTTCAATGATCCATATGGGATCAATGGTCGTGATACATGCCCAACTGACTATGTGGAAGTACTGGATGGAGTAGAGGATCACTCTCGGTCTCTTGGAAAGTACTGTTTCTGGAGGAAACCAGACCCCATACTCACCTCCTCCAGCAGAGCCAAAGTTGTGTTTCAAGGAAGTGACCTCCCTCGTCCACCCACCAGAGTTGGTGTCTCCATCATTTATCACATGAGACAGAAAGGTAGGATTAATTTAGATGTTGTGCACGTGAATGATTTAATACTGTTTATTTTCAGTTAATGAGTGTGAGAGGGACAATGGCGGCTGTGCTCACACATGCCAGGACTCTCTGTTTGGATATTCATGTCATTGTCATGAGGGATTCACCCTTGATAGCGACAATCACAATTGCAGTGGTAAGAATTAATAATATGGAGAAGAGGGTAGCTATGATGTTTCTGTGAATCTACAGATATTGACGAATGCGCTACTGATCAGCATGGATGCAAACATATCTGCATCAACACTGAGGGATCATACTCATGTGGCTGCAGCGACGGCTATACTCTGAATGAAGATGGAAGAACCTGCTCCATAACATGTGGAGGGAGACTCACAGAAGTCAGTGGGTCTTTCCACACTCCTGACTGGCCTCTCAGTTATCCCACTGAAGACTTCGTCTGTGAGTGGGTGATAGACATTGAGAACACCACTGACTCTGTCATTGAGATTTCTTTCAATATGCCGTATGGGATCAATGGTCGTGATCCATGCCCAACTGACTATGTGGAAGTACTGGATGGAGTAGAGGATCTCTCTCCTTCTCTTGGAAAACACTGTTTCTGGAGGAAACCAGACCCCATTCTCACCTCCTCCAGCAGAGCCAAAGTTGTGTTTCAAGGAAGTGACCTCCCACATCCAGCCAGCAGAGTTGGTGTCTCGATCATTTATCACATGAGACAGAAAGGTAGGATTAATTTAGTTGTTGTGCACGTGAATGATTTAATACTGTTTATTTTCAGTTAATGAGTGTGAGAGGGGCAATGGCGGCTGTGCTCACACATGCCAGGACTCTCTGTTTGGATATTCATGTCATTGTCGTGAGAGATTCACCCTTGATAGCGACAGTCACAATTGCAGTGGTAAGAAATAATATGGAGAAGAGGGTAGCTATGATGTTTCTGTGAATCTACAGATATTGACGAATGCGCTACTGATCAGCATGGATGCAAACACATCTGCATCAACACTGAGGGATCATACTCATGTGGCTGCAGCGATG